>JAPYKT020000051.1:0-230000 GCA_028749325.2 Caryopteris x clandonensis | reverse complement strand
GAGCCTAATTATTTCCTTAATTTTCGACTCCAAAATTTGATTACACAAATATGCATCCCAAATTAATTGACTTTCTTAATGAAAATAATTTCATGATTCTAATTATTTTCTTAATTTAACAAATATTCACAAAACAATTGAATGTAAATAAAAGAACATATTAAATGTAACTAATGTACACGGATATAGCTCTAGTATAGAACATAAATTATAAATAATATGTTTCAAAAAGAAAAAATAAATTTATGTAAGGCTTCTAAATATTTAAAGCTTATTGTTTATATATTTTTTCAATAACAAATACTTAACATGACTATTGACTAATGTAAACGTGAATTAATTACTAAAAAAATATATAAAATTCAAGAAATTAAAATACAAATTATTTTACATATTGTCTATTTTTGCCTATAATACAAGTTTAACATAAAACCATCCTAAATACTCAATGTCAATACTTATCAATGTACAAATCAACATATTATTTGAAAAATAACTTATGGAATTAACCGAGGGTTGTAACATGCATAAAATAAAATAAAATTGAAACAAAATCCCAAGAAAAAAACTCAACAACAAGTTATCACCAAAAGTATAAATACAACAAAAAGTTTGTAAAATATGTGACATGAACTTTAATACTTTGTACTATATGAAATATGAATTTATCAAAGAAAGGAAGAAGAAACACACTCTCTTTAAAAAAATTGGAATTGGCTGAAGTCTGTTTAACAAAAAAAAAAAAAGAATAGTCACCATAAATATTATATTCATAACAAAACTGTTAATATTTAATGTTAATCAAATCACAAGTAAATACAAAAAGAGACTATTCATTTGGATCAAAATAAGCTAAAACTGATGAAGTAAATGCCAAGGTTCCTCTTTTATGATCTGACCAAAAAAAAAAAAAAATAACATATATATATATATACTCATCATTAAATTATCCAAAAAACTTTTGATTACAAACACACACATATATATACACATAAAAATTGAATGCATCATTCAATTAATTTAATCAGTAAAAGAAAATACATTATTTTCGCTGATTTATTCAATCACCAAGAGAAGAAATTGATTTTAAATTATTTAATATTTAATTTGCAGATTACTATAAAGTGTTTCCTCTATTGAAAACTTATTTTGGGTGGGAAGACAAAATAATTTCTTTAAATGAGATGTGTTCCGTTATTATATATATATATATATATATATATATATATTTCATTCATTTAAAATTGAATTTGAAAAAATAAATATTATTCTAAATTTATTTACTTAGTTTGATTTCATAACTTATTTTCATTTTTTTGCAAATAAAACAAAATCTTTAAATTACTTAAAGATCGATCAACACCAAAGTTTAAACCAATTTCCAACTTAGCATTTCTGATTTAGTACAATAGGATTTGCAGTGTGATTGGTTGTATTATAAATTGTTTATCTTGTTGCATTTGTTTTATACTTCAAATTTATCTACCTACGTTTTTCTAATTATTCAAATGATGTAATTTGCGGTTAAAAGGAAGAGGACAAATTATTTGCTAAAATTATCTAATTGCATGTTGGACACTTGTAGCAAAAATAATGATTAACCAAAATTAAAAAAAAAAAAAAAAAAAAAAAAAAAAAAGGTAAAAATTAGTTTCAATTTATGTAGTTCAGTTTCATTTTTTATTTTCGAGTTTGGTTAACCAAACGATGTTAATCGATTGAGCAACCTAGTAGTTTGTGAATTAGACGTCTACTGTTAACTAAACTATATCTGAATTTTGAAACTGGTAATCAACCACTCTTTATTTATTGATTCAACAAACCTAATTACTTGCAAATGCAGAGAAGGGAATTCCATTGAATACAATGAAACAGCAAGGAGTGGTCTGGAAATTTCGAGAACGTGGGCATGCTACATGGTTAGGCTACCCTGCCAACAGGAGATCGAAGCTTCTAGAAGTAATTAATATATATTATGTATGAATATGAGATTGGAGATGAGGATGCAGGCAAATTGGAGATGGAATTACCAAACAATGGCAGAATGGTGCGCGGTCTTTATATATACATATACAGAGACAGACACAAATTCCCCCCCTCTAAGAGAGGGCGAGCTGCTCGGCCTTTTATCAAAAACGAAAAAACCAGAAGCTCTAATGATTCAAAACGGGAATCATGTCCAAAAAATGACAGCGCGCTCCAATTACATTTTTATTCTTCTTCTGGACGAGTATCAGGAGGTGAACATCTGGTCGAGGAGGATGACCATTGCCATGGCCAGGGCTGCGTCGAATCCTGGCTGCACGACTAGGCGGAAAATATCCTTTCCGAAGGCTACTCCTTTCACCGCCGCCTCCTTCTGCTTGATCTCCGCCACGCGCCTCCGCTTCTCGTCGTACACGCCGCAGCATCGCTGCGCATACGACCCCTCAATCTCGTACAGCGGCGCGCTCTTCTTCTCGCGACCTGACGAGCTCACACGAGCCAGGCACTTAGGGTTGAGGAGGTTCACGTTTTTCCTCACCAGAAACCGTGGATTCTCCGCCGCATCGCCGTCGTACACCAACCAGGTATCTCCCAGGCTCAGCTTCTGCGCATTCACAAACACATACACTAATTTAATTTCAGCTAACAATTAATCAAATTCTAGAAGCGGATCATAATATCTATTCACTCAAATCAAAGGAAACACTCACACACACGCTTAAAATATACAGACCTTGCGTCGGATGGTGAGGAGAGTGGCGCCAGAAGCGTCCATGAGGAAGATCTGGCCTTTGTTTGCCGACATATAATTGTCAACACGATAGACGAGGTTTCCGTGCGAATCATAGACGGTGAAGCCGTCGCAGTTGAAAAGCAAGGATTTCTTCCAGACGGTGAGCACCACAGATTCTGGATCGGCGGTTTTGGAGCCGTCAGATCGAGGAATATTAAGGTCGGAGAGCGGAGGCGATGATGCTGCGTTAGGATGAACTTTGGTCATTTCCAGTTGCTTGCCTGAATTTTTCCGTGACCAAAGAAGGCCTAAGGAGGTGTATTATTTACTCAGTTGGACTCAGCCAGCCAATAGTTTCTGCCACAGATCTTCGTCTTAAACTCCCATATATATATATATAGATATAGATATAGATAGAGTAGAAGAGAAAATGGTGGAATTAAGTAGGTTCAAAGGGACAGGAAGCACATATATATATAAAGGTAAAAGAGGCTCTCCAACCGCGTGAGAGGTATTTACGATTACATCAGAGGGGCAGAAAGGGTAAGTGAATAAGAAGTCTGCATCAGCAAGGGCGGCTGGTGGCACTAAGAACCAATGAATTTATGAATGTAAACAAGAGTTGACTTATAAAAAAAGTAGGAGTGGGGGTAGAAGGGGGTGGGTAAGAGGAGCCGTCCAGAATAAATAAATAATTAGAATGGTGAAAGAGAAGTAATGTGTGGCTGAGGAGCAGTTTGCGGTGGAAGTTAGACATGCCAGTCTACTCAACACCCTCAGATATTTTTCTAAAACTAATATATATATATATATATATATATATATATATATATATATATATATATAATAGTATTTTCGAATTTTTTTCAACTTCTATACATGGTTTCTATTTTTGCATATATACATATATATATATATATAGGATTTGCATCAGATTTGTTTTCAATTAATATTTAAATTTTTAAACAAATCAATATCCCTATGTGTAATAGATTTATTATGTTTTCATAATTATTGTTGATAAGGTAAAAATATTGTTATTTATTTGAAAATATAGCCATAATTTAATTCATGTGCAGGTTATGGTATAGATATGGAAATCAAGAAAAATCAACAAATCAAGAGATATTCAAAGAAAGATGCAAGAAACAAAGGATCCAATTATCAACAACAATAGATATTCAAGGAAGAAAAGTCAGACGGCTGGAAAGAATGAAGGAAAGAATCTGATCTGCAAAGAAGATATTAGATATTCGATAGAGAATCAAGCCTGATTTTTTTGTGATATCTTGATACTCAAGAAACACAAATATAAGAAGACTACGGGCAGGAGAAGAAGAATATCTTTGTTACATTCTATTAACTTTATACAAGCAGAGTTATATTCTATTAACTTCATACAAGTAGAGAGTTGTGAAGAGGCTGGTGGAAAAGCTGTCAGATTCGGGAGATCACGATAGCACAAGAACCACTCAAAGGTGAACTGACAGTGAACTACGCAGAGACCATTCAATATCATTGACCCACCACTGTCTGGACTTGGGAGAGTTCAGCAAATTGCAAACGGGAGTTTGTATTAAAATCCATCTAGGGGACTAGATGGTCGAGTGATATATTAGAAGAAGTAGTTACAAGAGTAGACTAGTATTTAGGGGAGCCTGATACAAGTAAGTTCTAGCTGTAACACTTGTGGGAATAAACTGTTCTTCTAATAAAAGTACTTGAGAGGAAGAAGGAATTCTTCCTCGTAAAAATCATTAAGGTTTCTTTTAGCTTCTGTAAATTCAATTACTGTTCGAACTACTGCTAAACTAATACACACGCGCACAAATTTTGATTTAACAATTGGCACCAGAGCTGGTTCCAATTTGTTTTTTTAAACAAGTAGATCCAGGGACGGATACATGGGATCTTATGAAGGAACGTCACTACGACCACCATCGTTTGATGAACAAAACTATCTATTTTGAAAATCCATGATGATCATCTACTTGAGATCCAAGCGGTGTGGAGAGGCAATCCATATTAAGTGGACATGGCTGAAAATGCAGGATGAAAAAGACATAACAAAGATTGTTGAGAAACAAAGAACTCTATGGACTGAGGATGAAAAGTGTGCTGAAGATGCAATCTACATAGCATTATATGCAATACTGGCCTCGGTTGATGCAATGAGACACAAACTGATCATATATTGTCAAACGGCTAAGGATGCATGGGATACACTAAAAAAACAATTTGAAGGAAATAGGTGAGAAAATCAAAACTACAGAGATTGGCCACGCTATTCGACGGAATTCAAAGGACTGAAGAAGAAAACATCGAGATGTACTTTGCTAGGTTCAGTGATATAGTGAATCAATATTACACTCTTGGGGATGCAATTCAAGAGGATGTCCAAATCATGAAAATCATAAGAACCCCAGCACCTAGATTTAGAGAGAAGATTACAGTCCTAGAATCTTTTACGAGAGTCATACCAATGTTGTTGGATGACTTAATGGGAGAACTAAGGACCTTTGAGATAAACAATCGAATGGATGCACTAAAGAACGAAGGGATGGCACTAAAATCAGAGTCAACTACAGAACTGATGGAGAGTGGTGTAACATAAATTGCTGACAAAATGGCACTCCGAACAAAGAATTACAGCAAGTTTGTCAAAAAATATAACTAGAGAAAGCAGTTCACCATAAGTTCGAACCTTGGTGATAATATCATAAAAGGAGGAACCAAAACACCGAGCTTCAAACAAGGAAATCGAAAAGATTCTGACTAATGCAGGGAATGCAGAGGATATGGACACTATCAAGCTGAATGCCCAAATTTTCTGAGAAAGAACAAAGCAGTAAAAGCTACCTGGAGTGAATCTGAGCCAGAAGAAGAAGAAGAACTTGACGAAAAAGAAACAACATATCATAGTAATTTTGCTACATATACATCATCGAAAGATCTAATATGTCTAACATCCCGTTGTACGAATTGAAGAGGAACTAGAAAACACTGAAGAACCAGACTTTGATGATCCAACTCTGGAGAATCTGGAGAGGATGTACCTAGACGTAACAGCCATATGTACCGCAGCTACTGAAGTTATTCAAAGACTAGAGAATCAAGTAAAAGAATATAAAAGTAAAGGTGTCATCGCCATTGAAAATCAAGAACTAAGCTTGGTGAAACATGAACTGCAAATCATAAGGGAGATCAATGAACGGTTAAGCGATGAACTAACTACATCCCAAAGAAATGTGAGAAATCTGGAACATCAGGACCAACTTCAAGAAATGGAAGTTGAGGCACTCAAAATCAATCTAGAAACAACATAGAAATTTGTTCACAACAACCACAAGGTAAGTTCATCATTAACTGATAAACTAACTGAAACTGTATCCAAATTGCAGGACAATGATTATCATATGAATGAACTACGGACTAAGTTAGACAAAACAGTGTGAACTATACAAGGACTCAACAAATGAAAGGCGAAATTTGATGAGATTCTGGCTTACAGAAGATCACGAAGTAACAAAACGGGAATCGGATACACTGAAGAAAGATTATCTAGAACAACAATCTTTGTACCAGCTAGCTCCTTGACGGGTCAACAAAAAGGTCCAAATACTGCAAGTGAGTTAGGAAAACAGGACACCAAAGTTACAAAAAAATTCATTCCTATATGTCACTATTGTGAAGCATATGACACATTCGACCTAAGTGCTACAGAATGAAACATAACATACGATTAGGTAACATCTCAAATTAGAATATGTTCGGTGTTCCTGTGAAAAGTTCTACAACATCAAATGCTGTGAAAGTGAAAAATATCAACACAGAATATCACATGTAAAACAAATATGGGTTGCTAAGAACATGTATCTTACATCATCAATCGTCTCTCTTGGTGCGAAAAACACCGAAACTTGGTTTTTTGACAGCGGATGCTCACGTCGCATGACTAATAATACAACATACCTAACTGATATCATTTCAATAAATGGGAAATCTGTGACTTTTGGTGATGGTAAGAGTAAACGTGTCATTGGACAAGGATCACTTAATATACGTGGTTTACCTAAATTGTCTAATGTGTTTCTAGTTGAAAATCTTAAAGCAAATCTACTGAGTATCAATCAAATATGTGATCAAGGACTACATGTGAATTTCACTCATGATAAGTGCATGGTTATTGACATTAATGATCAATGCATACTTACTGGAACTCGATCTACTAATAATTGTTATCTTTTTAACAGTAATCATGTGTGTTATAATGCAAACGCAGGAGCAACAGAAGTATGGCGCCAAAAACTAGGACACATAGGATACAAACACCTCATTACCTTATCAAAGTCACAATGTGTTTGGGGGTTGCCTAAACTTCCGAACAGAAATCAAGGAATCTGTGGACCTTGTCAACTTGGCAAACAGGTGAAAAGCTCACACAAGGTAACACAAGACATATGCACTAAACATATTATTGCCCTATTACACATAGACTTGATGAGACCAGTTCAGACTGAGAGTATTGGAGGTAAAAGGTATACGTTTGTGTATGTTGATGATTTCTCAAGATATACCTAGGTAAGATTCCTTCGAGAAAAATAAAAAACATTTGATGAATTTGAAAAATCGATACGATTACTTGAAATCAAAAAGCATGATTCCATTGTTCGAATACGAAGTGACCATGGAAGAGAATTTGAAAATACTGCTTTTATTGATTTTTGCACCTCACGTGGTATTGCTCATGAATTTTCAGCGCCTAAAACATCACAACAAAATGGAGTAGTAGAAAGAAAAAATCGTACTTTACAGAAAATGGTCAGGGCTATGATGATTGGCAAGGATGTAGCTCAAAAATGGTTGGCTGAAGCGATAAACACTGCATGTTATGTTTCAAATCGTGTGTACCTGAGGAAAGGAATGTGAATGACCTCGTATCAAATCAACAGTTATGTAAATTTGATACCAAAAGTGATACTAGTATGTTTTTGGGATATTCTACAAACATTAGAGCCTTCAGTGTATTCAATCTAAAAACTCAAACACTCATTGAGAGTACTAATGTTGTATTTGATGACTCCTTGGTAAGACAGGACACATACTTAAAGGAAACAGGTTCATCTGTTGTGCGCCCTATAGGCGACCAGAACTGTGAAGGCACCGTAGAAACTGATCAGGTACCAACAAGGGATGACTCTGACAAAGGTGAACCTTCCACCAGAATTCAGAAGGAACACTCCAAAGAACTTATCATTGGAGAACTCAATGAAGGAATAAAGACACGTTGTAAGCCTAAACCTGATTACCGAAAAATGGAGGGATTAGTCCATCATGCTTGCTATACCTCTGTGATCGAACCTAAGAATGTTAAGGAGGCTCTCAAGGATGATAACTGGATTTTGGCCATGCAAGAAGAGTTGGAACAATTTGCTAGAAATGATGTATGGACATTTGTATCATGACCTGACCATGCGAACATCATTGGAACCATATGAATTTTCAAAAACAAAACTGATGAACAAGGGAACGTTACCATACATAAAGCCCGATTGGTGGCTCAAGGATACACGCAGGTAGAAGGAATTGACTTCGAAGAAACGTTTGCTCCAGTTGCACGACCGGAGTCTGTAAGAATCCTTCTTTCCTTTGCATGTCTTAAGAAGTTCATACTTTATCAAATGGATGCAAAGAGTGCGTTTTTAAATGGTTTCTTAAAAGATGAAGCGTATGTCAAATAACCCAGAGGGTTCGAAGATCCACATTATCCAAATCATGTCTACAAGCTGAAGAAGGCGTTATACGGACTGAAGCAACCCCCAAGAGCTTGGTATGAGAGACTGATAAAATTTCTAGTTGTCAAAGGATACAAGCAGAGGGGTAGACTAGACCTTGTTCATCTAGTGGTCGAACAATGACATTATCATTGCACATATTTATTTGGATGACATTGTATTCGGCTCAACATCCAAACATAAGGTGAACGAATTTGTCAAGGTAATGTCACAGGAATTTGAAATGAGCATGGTTGGTGAATTATCCTACTTTCTTGGACTGCAGGTTAAACAAAGCAAAAATGGAATCATGATACATCAAGAGAAATATGCCAGAAACTTGGTGAAGAAATTTGGACTTGAATGGTGCAAAATTGCACACACACCTATGGGAACAAACACCAAATTATTCAAAGATGAAAGTGGAACAAGCATTGACACAACTTTGTACAGAAGCATGATAGGGAGTCTCCTGTACCTCACTGCAAGTAGACCCGACATAAGTTTCAGTGTGGGATTATGTGCTAGATATCAATCTAACGCAAATGAATCACATCTCAAGGCAGTGAAGGGAATTATACGCTATGTGGCAGGTACCATAGACTATAGACTAAAATACTCTTTTGACACTAAGCCTTTTCTTGCAGGGTATTGTGATGCTGATTGGGCAGGTGATGTGGATGATAGAAAAAGCACGTCAGGAGGGTGTTTCTTCATCAAGAACAATCTAGTTTCATGGCTCAGCAAGAAACAAAACAACGTTTCTTTATCAACAGCCGAGGCAGAATACATAGTTGTTGGGAGCTCATGCTCTCAACTAATATTGATGATGCATATGTTGGGCAACTACGGTATAAACTTGACTTCCATGACTCTATTTTTTGATAATCTAAGTGCTATTAATATGTCTAAAAACCTCGTGCAACACTCCAGAAGTAAGCATATAGGCATTAGACACCACTACATCAGGGAGTTGGTTGAGGATGGAGTTATCACTCTCGAACATGTTCCCACCATAAGTCAACTTGCGGATATTTTCACGAAATCCCTAGACTCTCAAAGATTCATATGTATGAGAAAGTCATTAGGGGTCTGTTGTGTTGTTAAAAAAAAAAGAGGTTTTGAAAGGTGTTAATTACTGAACTCTCTTAAAAATAGCAGTCTCGCACAGGTTTTAAATTTGGTTTGTCATGAACTTTGAATCTGTGTATGCTTCTCTCTTGTATAAGGAAAGAGCTACGACTTGAAATGATACAGTGGTAAGCTGTCAGCCATATGATTGAGCACCATGCACAGAAAGTGACAGGTCTGTGAAAGCTACCTACACATGTTCACTTCCAGGTCGCACAAAATTATGGGTTACAAGGTAATGAGCTCATCATACAGGGTTTTCCCAATGTGATCTTTTTATTGTGTGCTTTGTGAGGTAATACACAAGGGATCAGCAGAAGGAGTTATAAGGATCAATCAAATATCAGTGCAGAACAGTGAACATATACATGGGAGAAGGAATGAGGATTTTTCATAGTGTATCTTCAAACTGAGTTGCCTGATAGAAATTAATGCCCAAAGATGATTTATATTTTTTTACACCTTTCAAAAGTAATAAAAAAAAATCAATAGCCTCTCTACATGTTTCTCTTGGAAAAATATGAATGTTTCAATGAATAGGACCTTCGGTGATTTCTATCCACTCGAAGAATGTACGGAAATGGAACGTGGGAAAAAGAAAACGTAACTTTCCATTTTCACCAGTTCCTGAACATGTTCTTGTGTATAAGTGTAGTCAAGAAGGTTGCGAAATAGGGTCAAAATATAAGGAAATGGGCCTACACACTTTTTCATGCATTATCACAAGAATTTGGAACGTCATATTTTCTTCTGTTTTTCTCTTCGAAGGTGTTACTAACAATTCTCTGGTCATACACTCATGGAAGACTTCAGTGACGACTTAAATGGACGACGACAAAGCTGGGTGATAGTTCCATTTCATGATCCAGAACCCTTGGAAACCCTGCCTCCATTATTCACCAAAATGGAACTCCAAATAAACCCTTCTGCCGAACAGAATGATGAACAACCCACACAATTCTCGGATCCCAACTCACCTACACATGAAGGTCTACCTCAACCCAATTCCCCTCGAATGGGTGAACCACAAGCAAACTTCTCCTCCACCACTACTCAAACTAAACCCTCTGAAAACCCTATACTGAACTTTCACCCTCGACCGCTTCCGCAAACCAACAAAGCAAATCCTCAGCCAAACCCTCGATAAAACCTAATTCAAAATCCAAAATGAAAACAGCTTCCAAATCTACGGGAAAAACCTTCGCTCCACTGGCAAAACGATAGCATCTGATAGTTGACACGACCTTTGAGGAAGAAGTGCCAAAATCTCCACCATGAAGATCCCACAGGAACAGAGTCCCATCCCCTGCTATTGACACTTTCTCATCCCAAGGTCGAACCACGGGTGAAAATGATACAATGGTACGAGGTAAAGCCTTCTCCAAGTCCTTCTACTTGAAGGCAGCTTCTGATAGATTTAAACTATTTTCTGCTATGGATTTTTGGCCTGAGAGAAACTTGGATTTGAAACGGTTTGATAAAACTCCTATAATGTTGTGCATTAGAAATTCTGGTTTAGAAGTTATTGTGACAAATTTAGTAGAATTCTATGGGTCAATTGAGCATGAGTTCTATGCAAATCTTGTGACTAGAATCCAAGACCCTGATTCCCCTCACTTTGGAAATTTTTTTGTCCATAACATGATTGTTAATTTCAGTATTTCTGCCATTAATGATTTCCTTGAACTAAATGGCCTGGATGATGAATATGAGAAAGATGTGGACCTAGGAGAGGTCGTTGAATGCTTGAGCAATGGTAGACTCACACAATGGACAAAACCCAAAGTCTCACCATCCATCTGACTTATGATGGTAATTGGTTTCATAAGATAGGTAAGCATTATTGGACCCCAACGTCCAATAAGTCTCACTTGAATGCCGCCCAATGTGTGTTTCTCTACAAAGTCCTGAATAACATTCCCATTGACTTCGGAAGAATAGCATTCTAGGTCATAATGGGATTTGTTGAATGACCCGATCCTCGCAAGAAACTTCCTTTCCCAACCCTTATCTGGGGTTTGCTCTCCTATCAAGGAATTCAGGCTCACTCCTCGGATGTTCTCCTCAAGTCCGCACCTCATCTAAAAATGGCGTACAGAGAAGCCAATGTACACTCCAAGGCTAGGGCTATTGAACCTACCCGCAAGCCCTCAGAAGTGGCCCACAATTTGCCCCTGTTTCTCCATCAGCAATTGGAAATACTAGATACTCTTGCTGCAGAGGTGGAAGCTCAAAAATTGTACCTCACTAACATTATTAAATCTTTAGATGTTTTCTTGCAGGCCGGACCGTCTCAGATATCCAACCTTTTGGCAACCGGATCGAAAAAGGGGGAGACATCAAGCACTACCAGAAGATTAGCTACTGAAAAAGGAAAGAAGAAAAAGAAGACTGACAAGCGAAAAAGAAAAAGGGCACTGGAGGAGATGGAGCAAGAAGAATCTGACGAGGTAGAAGAAGAAGGAAATGATGAGTGGGGAAGTGAAGCCCGCTCTGAATGATAAGAAGGAAATTTGGAAAATTAGCCTGTTATATTAATGAATATATGTTAAACAATTGGTGACTGATGTTGATGTTTCTCTTAGTTTTTTTTTATTAAGAGAACTGCCTTTCTGGTTTGATTCAGACAAATATGTTGAATGTTGGTATTGACTGTGTTCATCTGTAATACATATTGTGCTAGCTTTCTTGTGTTATATCACTTCTTCTTGAAGGGTGCAAACTGTTCCTGGTCCTAAGATTTTCGAACCAATTACCAAAGGGAAAAATTGATAAGGTAAAAGTATTGGCATTTATTCGAAAATCTAACCATAATTTAATTTATATGCAGGATATGGTATAGATATGGAAATCAAGGAAAGTTAACAAACCAAGAGATGCTCAAAGAAAGATGCAAGGAACAAAGGATCCAATTATCAACGACCAAGAGATATTCAAAGAAGAAAAGTTAGACGGCTGGAAAGAATGAAGGAAAGAATCTAATCTGCAAAGAAGATATTCGATAGAGAATCAAGGCTGATTTTATTGTGATATCTTGATACTCAAGAAACACAAATATAAGAAGACTACGGGCAGGTAAGAGTATCTCTGTTACATTCTATTAAATTTATACAAGTAGAGACCTGTGAAGAGGCTGGTGGAAAAGCTGTCAAATTCGGGATAATACGATAGCACAAGAAGCACTCAAAGGCGAACTGACAGTGAACCACGCAGAGATCATTCAATATCATCGACCCAGCGCTGTCTGGACTCGGGAGAGTTCAGCAAATTGCAAACGGGAGTTTGTATCAAAATCCATCTGGTGGACTAGATGGTCGAGTAAGGTATTAGAAGAAGTAGTTACAAGAGTAGACTAGTATTTAGGGGGAGCCTGATACGAGTAAGTTCTATCAGTAACACTTGTGGAAACAAATTGTTCTTCTAATAAAAGTACTTGAGAGGAAGAAGGAATTATTCCTTGGTAAAAATCATAAAGGTTTGTTTTAGCTTCCGCAAATTCAATTACTGTTCACACTACTGCTGAACTAATACACACGCGCACAAATTCTGATCTAACAATTGTATTTTTTTAATATTTTTAATAATAAAAATATACAAAAATAACTTCCATACATTGTAGGGTCTTACACTAATATATATATAATAAGAGGACCACACCTAAAGATAAAAAATAGTATTTCCCCCTCAAATCATTTTTCAATTTATGGTAAGCTTGATATTCAATCAAATTTTTTCTTTTATTTTTGTTTTTAATTTTTTATTTCAATTTTCAAAGTTTTATAACTTTATCATTTTAATAATTTTTTATAAAAAAATATTAAATTAATCATTTTTTTCATAATCTTCAATTTGATATCCATATTATATATATAAAAACAAGATATTAATATTTAGATATGAAGTATTCTTTCATGACTAATTGTGGTATATTTTAATATTTAATATGTTTTTTATATTATAAAATATTTTTATTAATAATATATTTTATTTTAAAAATTATATTATTATTTTTATAATAAATTATTACATTATTATATATAAATTGGGTAAGCGCATAGAACAAAACACTGTACGAAAAGAAAAATGGAGTAATAATGGTAGACAAAGACAATAGACTTCCTCATCGCTAAGATGGACACCACACCACAGGACAAATTGTGCGCCTGAATATGTTATTATTCTATTTTGCTACGACAAATTACTATTGGATTAATACTTATATAAAATGTGGATTTATTCAGCGCCACAGATTTATTTCAAAGGAGGAGAGGGAAGGATTACTATTAAATAATTTTATTTTTAATATTATCATCAACTTCTAGGATACATGCTAGTTTGCAATCCAATCAACTACCACCTTTTCTTAGTTTCTAAGTTCTTATACCCTCTAGTATTCTTAAAAATTATATTTCATAAGACTACCTTTTTTATTTTTAATTACTTTAGTGATGTTATAACTTTTCTAAAAATTACATATATTCATATTTATATTATTTTTTATTAATTGGAGTATAATTAATTTTTATAACTTATTTGTACTTTTTTTTTAAAGTATAATTTTCATTAACTAATCAAATTAGATTTTAAATTTTGAAACATAACACATCTTTTTTGTATGGAGGGAATATCTTGTTAATGAATAAATAGAGATATTTATCAATAATTGAAATATGATAGAATAAGTCTATAATATAATTTAGATTTTTCCACTAGTTTGTGGGTATGCAACGAAAATTTGAACTTTAACTGTCATAGAGTTTTAATTTTTTAAAAATAAAACTCACATAAATTTTAAACTTTGTAATTTTGTAAATTTTCATTTCATGTTTTTTTTTCTTTTTATTCAAGTTTTACAAAATTACTCGTACAACATCATTACCTGATAAAATTAAGTATTATTCATCAACTCTTATAATTAAAAATTAAACCAACACTGCTTGTACAAAAAGATTTTTTAGAAAAATAAACTAAACTCTATGGTTTGATATGTACTATAACAATCATGCTCTATTACAATTTTTATATAAAAAAAAAAAAAAAGAAACTTATGTAGTTATAACAAAATATGTTTTTAGGTTAAATTATTATTTTGAACTTCAATTAAACACAAACGAAATCCCCCTAATTTATCATAGGATGCCCTATATATAGCGTGGAGCACGTTGAAACTCCGATTTGGGGTGTAGTAATCATGGGAAGAAGGAACACTTATACGGCGGCCCCACAAGTGTCAAATCAGTAAACTATCCCCATTGTTGAAGATTGAAGAACTAGATGTAACATTCGACTTCAGAATTAATTGGTAGTGAGCTAGCCAAGTCAAATTTCAGCACACGGAGATTGAATCACCCGCGATTTTGATTTTGACTACCAACCAACATTCAATAAATGCAATCCGGCTCAGTTCATTAATATATATAGTATTAATTGTTGAGCTATAATATATTTTTTATTTATTTAAAAATAATATTATTGATTTATTATTTTAAATAAAATAGTAATATTTTTTAAGTAAATAAATAATATTTTTAATTATACAAATGATATTATAAATTAAGTGTATGACCATCCAATATATAAGAAATTCACTCTAATTTAAAATATAAAACGCTCAAAATTGAAAAAATTATCCAACAGTGCAAAAAAGAAAAATAAATTGAATGAGTAAGTGCATAAAAACTCTAAAGCGGTAAATGGGCTGAGCTTTGGAGGCAGATAACCCATTTTTTGCGTTTGAAATTAAAAGTAAATTAATATGAGATGTGTGTAATAAAAACATTTATGTTACTATATGAAATTATAAAATATGCAATAAATCTCCCCTACTTTCAATGCATTCTTATCATTATTAAATTTTTGTAGGGATTTTATTTAATTAAATATATAATTCGTAAAATTCTGACACATGCACACCCATTACCTAAAATTTAGTAGATTGATATACAAGTTAAGAGACGTAATTTTTAGATATATATCCACCTTACTTTAATAGGGTGGATTAGTATTGCATCATATGATTCATTGCTCACATGCCCCAAACTTAAAATGCACAACTTTCTAACTCAAAAAACAAACATAACAGATACATGCAATTTATTATTATTATTATTATTACTACTTTTATTTATTTATTTATTTATTTTTGTTGTTGTTGTTGATTCGCATTTTCAAAATTGGGTTAAAATTTTATTATTGGGTTCTCCATGTTATTCTTATAAATACATTTTACTAAATTCCCTGTGTAAAGCCTCAACAGGGCCATTCCTAGTTGCATTCACATATATTTAATTAAGCTATTTTAAGGAATATATAACTTTTATGATGTCCTTAAGTACACCAATAAATACTCTCATTGTATCATAAATTTTCACGTTTAATAATTAGTTACAATTTTTTTTAATGAAGTTTAATAGCTAATTAACATTAATTTGAGTGATACAAGATCATTTTGGCACTATGTCTAATAATATATTTTTTAAGAGAATTAATAATTCGTCATACCAATCATGAGTTAAAATAGTCAAACTAGTAGACCGTAAATCAAGAAACAACAAAATTCCCAACATGAGAATGGTCCCGACATGAACCCTCCGCAAGATCTCCATCAAGGGGATCGGATCGAAATTTGCACTCCACCACAGGAAAATCTCCTTTAGCAAGACACATTTGGTGAGTACGACGTTCTTAATCAATTTGGCTTTCTACACCTATCTAGCATGTTAGCACAACACTCCTGTTTAGAATAAATAAATAAAACATAGGCTCAAGTATTACTATAATAGTTATTACTTTGTGAAGTCTAGATGCTTAAAACATTTTATGAAATATAGAAAATATCATTTTAGGGAAATTTAATAATATGATATAACTTTAATAATAATGCAAAATAAGTGAAGAATACGTACATCACTTATAAATAAATGTTACGAACAAGTTTTTACTTTGGAATTTGTTCTTACATACCAAATATTAATTTAAAATATAATACTATTATGCAATGCAAACAACTCAAAACTTTGAGTTATACAATATTAATATTAGTTCACGATTGGATCTCACACTCACTTCACTTATCCACATCAACCTCCAAATATGTGTTGTTGAAAAATAGAGTGAATGTTAGTAGTACACTTTGCGGAGTGCAAGTTAAAGAATAGTTATGTAAATAAAATATTATTAAATGTAAAAAAAATGTAAGTACACAAATAACATGACATTGCACTATTAAAAGTGTAGTTGTAGAAATGTAATGCTGTCAAGATTGAATTGAAATAAAGAAACGCAGATATGTATCATATTCATAGCATATAATAATCACATAAAACTCATGTAACAAGAGCAATAATTTATTATCGAAAATTATCACTCAAGAAAAGCAGATGTTACCCCTACCTTGAATTTGATTAAGTATTAGTACGTGTATTATATTTTGTAATTTTTTTTTGTGTCGTGCATGACATAATGGAGATGGTTAGGCAATTTATGAAGCTTGCAGTCAACAAGAATACAAAAAGTTTATATTTCCAGTCATTACATATTCTTAGAAGTAAAGAGTTAAATTTTGAAAAAGATTGTAAAAGAATCATGAAATGTAAATATTGAAAATAAAAAGTTTTATATAAAAAATTCAGGGGTACCTTTGTAATTTTACCCAATCAGAATTGGTGTGTCTTTGACATAAATATGTAGGGCTTGAAATAATGATCATTTTGCCTTTCATTTGAGCAAAATCAGACAAAAAATGAAAAAGTTAAACACATTTAAAGTTTTGAAGGTGTAAATTATACAAAAAAAACTTGAGGACTAAACTATACATATAAACTTATGGTTGGGCTATTTCTAAAAATTGAACTTTCTAAAATTCACTTCACCCCCTAGACTAAGTTGGACTTTTCTTTTACATAATTGAAGAATTTTCAGAATGTTCAATTTAGTCCGTTAGTTTGTCAGATTTTGATATTTCTCCCCAAAATTTTAAATTCTCTTTCAAATACATCCTTCCGCCACCGTCAACGACCGCCATCCAACCTTGATCCCCTGCTGACGATGCCACATCGTCGTCGACCTAAACCCCTAGCCAATACCTTGCCCCGCCCTGGCCATGACTTCCCCCTGCCAGTTTCAGCTTGGGGGTTAGGGTTCAACCTAAGTAGTTTTCAATCGACCATTACTTCCTGCTTGCTTCCAATGGTGATTACGACGACATAAAGGCATATTGATCAAGAATTTAAAATTTTCGGGTTATGGTTCATACCCAAACTCAAAATTTGAATCTTCAATTAAATTCAATTATAAAAACTAAAATTATATTGGTTTGAGTGGGTTTGCTCCTATCTTCATATGCTTTAAAATGTTGTTTTGATTGAGATCATGCAACACTTGAGTCCCATAAATTTTTGTGAAATGTTTCAACTTTTTAGTAACATTTTCATTAATTTCTAACAATTGGAGTATCAGATAATTGGCTTTTCAACCCATAACCCTTGAGAGGAACAAAATGATATATTTAATTTATATTTTTGCGACCGCCACAAAAGCCGACCAAAGGTGGTTGTGGCGCTGGAATGATTTTTTTATTTTATTTTTTTTATTTATTTATTTTTATTTATTTTTTTGTGAAGCCTTACCTTAGTTTCTACAAAGAAAGGCGGCTCCATACTGCTCCAGCCGCTCGCTGTAATAGCTTGCTTGCTTCCCGGGGGTGCCGCTGAGCCAGAGTGGGCTCAGCAGTCGGCCTATGTTTTCGGGCGCACGCAAAAAGCATGATTAGTTCCACAAATCTCATTGCACTGACCATAGTAAACTCCTTCTCGTTATACCGAAATAGAAGTCTGATTTAAATGACCAGGTACAGCGTCACATTTGACACTTGAGGAGGGTATAGCCCAACTATGAGGGCTCAAATTAAAGCCGTCTGATTTAAATGACCAGGTACAGCGTCACATTTGACACTTGAGGAGGGTATAGCCCAACTATGAGGGCTCAAATTAAAGCCATGAAACAAGTAGTCGCCCTGGGAAAATGAATAGTTTTGGAGGTCTATTTATAGATCTTATTCCTTTAATACAATATTTTAATATTTTTGTAAGAAAATATTTTTTTATATTTTTATCATATTTTTTTACATAATATATATTCTAGATTTATTTAGGATTTCTTTAAATTTTTAAATATTATTATTATTTGTAAGTTATTGTAAGGTTTATCATATAAAATTTCTTAGAATGATGTAAGAGCCTACAATCTATTATTTCTATCTTTCTTTGCTACGATTGAAAAATATATTAATGTAGAAATAATTTAAAAAATTCCATTTAATATTCTTTTAGTTATTAAATATAATAATAATGAGAATCATAAAATTTCTTAAGATGTTATGATATCTAATGAGACATAATTTATACTAAAATTGATTTTTGTAAAAGAAAAAAAATATATTATGTATAAAAAAGTTGGACCACATATTAGATTGGGCATACGACAAAATGTACATTTCATCCAAAAAAAAAGAACATGAGAATTTAAATAAAATATTTAAGGTAATCTTATACTAATTTTTTATCCATAAGTTGAAGACTATGAAATTTTGTTCTTAAATGATAATGTCAATTTTTTCTTGAATAGACTAATTTTAAAAATTTGTCATAATCCACACAATATTTTCTAATTGTTAAGAACACAATAACCTAAAAGTAGTAAAATATGTCATTCAAAATCTAAATTTTCTATAATAAATTTAATCATTTCAAAAAAAAAAACTCTAATTAAAGTAAACACAAATTATTATTAAAGTTATTTATAATAAATTAAAACAATTTCAAATGTACTGAGATATAATTATATAACAAAAAGATCATGCATAAATTGACCTACCAAAAAAGTTTAAAATATTTTTTGGAAGACTTGCTACTTTAAGATATATATATATATATATATATATATATATATATATATTTCTTTGTATGAGGAAATATGTTACTATACCCATTTAAAATATTCAAAAAAAATTCTAATAAAAAAATAAAAAAATATGTTTTGTGGCCACATTTATGGTTTTAAGACGAATTTACCCTTCTTCCTTTTTTTCTCTATTTTTGTGAAAACATATCTCTCTATTTTTCTCTCTCATCTCTCTTTTCTTTCTCGTGAAAATATATCTCTCTATTTTTCTCTTTGCTCTCTCTTTCCTTTCTCGTAAAAGATATTCTTCCCCTTTTCTCTTTTCTCTCTCTTCTCTCTCTTGGAACTTTAACGATTGAATTTCACGTGACTTCATCTTTCCACTTTTCTTTGTCCTTTCTCTTCCCTTTCCATTACAATTGAGCTTTCACGATTGGGTCACAATTGAACTTACACAATTGTGAAACACCATCTCTCCACTTTTGCCTCTCCTCCCTCTTTCATTTACAGTCGTGGAAGTTATTTTTCCACTTTTATCTCTCCTCTTTCGAAATTGTTAAATTATTTATTCACATAAATGAATTTTTTTTTTTTGTAAGGTTAGAAGAAATATTTTAATTATTTGAATTCATTGGATTAATTATTATTTTTTATTTATGGTCGAGAATTTCTTTTAATGGACTTTTAAGCTTTGAATTCAAACATGAACCAATTACATTAATATAGTCCAAGCCTAATATTATGATAGGACTTGCAGACTTATGGATCAGTAAGATCAAAGTCGCGTATATCATTAAATCTTTAAGAGTTATAAGAAACCTTTAAGAGTTGTACAAGCATTGGGAAAGGATATATATTTATAAATTCATGACTTCATAACTTATTAATTACACACTAAATCACAACATATAATATTATTTTCCTCCTCCACCAAAAATTTCATCCACAAAGTCTCGGATTTGTTAATCGATCTTTCACAATCATCTTAATCTCTTGTACTTGTATACTCAAGCAGCATCATTTCAACCTCTTTTTCTCTTATATTCAATCTTCAGGTACTTTTGTTTAAATTTTTCAAAATCCTTTTTATAAATGTTCAACTTATTTGAAATTAAAGTATGATATTCCCTCACAAGTCTTCGTCCTATAGTTAAAATTTCAATCCAATTTTATATCTATTTTATTTTGTATGAATTTTCAATCACTTCATATACAGATTTAAAAAGTTCGACATTTCTGATTATTAATTTAAAATATATAGTTATATGTCTCTAACTCTCTTAAATTTTGAATATGTTGTTTCTATGAATATATTGCAGCTTTTTATAAAAGTTTTAAATCGTTCGTAAATGTATTTTTCAAGTTATAATTTTTTTCCTATGGCTACCCAGAATTATAGTTTCAACTATTTTGATTCCAAAAATTCAATATTTATGGCTATATTTTTATTGCTTCATTTTATAATAATTATATGCAAGTCTAGTATTTGTTAGTTAAAGATTTAGTTTTTTTTTTTTTCAGCTTATACTTTATGAGATATAAAATATACTCACACATGCACAGTGAATAAACATGTGGAAGAATTTTGTAATTTATTTGAAATTCATTATCAAACTTTTCAAAACGCTACACTTTCAAAATTTCAATTTTAATATGTCTAAAATTGTTATGGTTTGGTAAAAAGAAAGAAGTAGATATAGAAAGGTGAAGAATAATAGGAAATTTGAATATGCTTGAAGTGAGTGTTTTTACTTCTTGTTATTAATTTTTATAATTTTGTTTGCTGTTATTTATACTAAAAACTTACAAATTAACGCGATGGAATTGATATGTTGGTAATGACCAACAAAAACAACAGATTAGCAACGCAAAATTATTAGAAGTTTCATCCTAAAATTAGCAACAAAATTCTAGTTCTAATATGTTGTTAGAAAATTACCAGTGGCCGAGCTTCTCATTCATAATTTAACTTCCATTCTTTTCATTGGGGAGGCAGACATTCTCTACGACTTTTCCACTGGCATATATCAATGTTCTTAAAAGTAAGATCATCAGATTTGAAACTCACCATCGAAATTTCTCCCTTTGATATTGTTATCAGAAAATTTCTGCTTATACACATCTATCTAAAAAATTCACCTGCAGAGTTGCACACTGATAGGAATTGCATTCTGGTTATTCGATTCTAAATAAAATAAATCAGGATTTTTTCTGGTTTGCTTTATTTCCTCCTAGTTTAATCGACTCTCTTATTTTTGGATTAAATGGAGAGTTGAGGATGGAACCAAAAAGATACGATATAATTAAATTCACTTGAGGAATCGATATGGAATCAAGAACATAAAATATAATTGAATTTTGAATTTCTTATTATTTGGTTTTGGAATTTCTAATTTGATTTCTTAAGTGGATTCTCTGCTGCCTGCTGATATTTAGTCGGTATGTCCTCTTAGTCTCTTGAACTTAAAATTCCAAGAAAGAGAGCCGATGGTTTTATTGTATTTCTTGTGCATATATTTCAGTGATGCTTAAAACTATTGCTTAAACTCATATTGCTGCGGAAGGCCCCCCCGGTAACAACCAGAGTCACCGGAGACCCACCGGTACCAACCAGAGTCGACAGAGACCATATCTGATGGGTGACGACACACTGCCTGAAATACTCTAGTCATGCAACCTCTCTGCTGAAAGC
Organism: Caryopteris x clandonensis; assembly: GCA_028749325.2. Classification (NCBI taxonomy): domain Eukaryota; kingdom Viridiplantae; phylum Streptophyta; class Magnoliopsida; order Lamiales; family Lamiaceae; genus Caryopteris; species Caryopteris x clandonensis. Next base: position 207,784 of record JAPYKT020000051.1, on the reverse strand, counting down.
TTTAAAAAAAATTACGATAGAAGGAGCAACCAAACATAATAAACAATAGCACAACAAATTGGAAAATATAAAAATGTGACCATGCTCAACCACAACCACGACTTATTTCAATCCGATTACAGACATAAGAAAGGAAAGCTTATTGCGAAAATCTGCGAAATCACACGAATCCGAAGACGATGGTGGCTCGATTCCTGTGAATAGATACAGCGCCTTGAGTTCTTCAAAGTATGAAGAGCATCTTGGAGCTTTGAAACCCACTATTCCTCTGATAGCATCAATCTTTTCCCATATCTTCTCACCACGAAATAATCCCTGCAAGTCAACAACACCAACTATTTCAAGACAAAATGGTGACGGAAATTTACGAGGCCAGAAGCTCAAGTTGTTGGTGCCCAATTCCCAAAGGATAAACAAAACACATTTTGTACTGATTTTCTTAATTTGATCAGATGATTTGAAAGAAGTTAAGGGGTTGGTTGCATTTGGATTGCGGGACAAGTTTGAAATTCACGATTATATCCACTTAAAAACTCAAAGCAATGGATTCATAATCACTATCATCTCCACATCCTTCTACCCAAATTGAGCCTAAATGACTACATTAAGTAATTCCAATCCCTCCAAAACCACTAGTTCAAGTTGATTTCAAATCTCGACTCAACACTCATAGACCATAAGGAGCATAGTGTGGCAAATCATCACCACATTTTAACTGAACTAATGCTAGAGACTTTCGTATGATTGCAAATGCATCATGATTCATGTTCACCAAAAATAACTCCCTAAACTAACCTCATCACAATGTAAACCACCATCCGATCCACGAGTATCCTTTTCTTCTTTCAAGTGCCCATGTATTTGCTCATCATTTCCCAACTCAGACGTGCTAGCAGAAGCCACTGCTATCTCCAAAGAGTAATCACCATCATCACCTATAATCCTCGATTCACTATAAGTTACTGCTGTAACTGCATAAACAAAAACAAGAATCACATTATAGAAATAATTGAAGCCAACAATCAACCCAATCTTAACCGCTCAGACACTTACCTCCAGAATCATCATAAACCATCACAGTACACTGTTCAATCTTTCCTTCGACAACTCCACCATTAGACTCGTCTTTGGCAGTTTCTGGGACGGCGCCATCCTTGAAGCCCACATTTTTCTCTTTTGAGTTGTCAATATTATCATTCAGCAGAAGGTCATTGCTCTGTTTCCGGTCTAATTCTTCCCTCTCAAGCACCGTATGTTCCTTGCTTAATCCATCTGTGCTCGCCTCATCCACAGAAAACGACTTGTCACCTACTCCAACTTGTCCTCCCACATTCATGTTTTCAGAAGAGGTATTGCTTTCACTCAAGAAGTCCTTCTCCTTTTCAAGTCTCTTCACCTTCTCTGCTTCTTTCCTCTTCCCATGGAATTTTTGCTTCTTTTTTCCCCGTCTTTCAAGTTCCTTTGAGTTCGATTGATGTTTCTTTGTCTGGATAATGACTTTCTCCACTTCCTCATTCAAGGAATCCTCCCTTTCTTTATTGTCCATAACATTTTTTCCACCTTCATTGATCTCCATAAGCTTATCATCAGTTTGAACTTGCACAACCACACCCACATTTGCATCTAATTCTTCTTGACTGGTCCCATTATTCTTCCCATCAAGCTCCCCATCCCTCGTCTTTGTCAAACCTTGGGCAACAAGGGCGTAATCATTGGTTTTTACGACATCACAAGATGGCTTCTCTTGTTGTAACAGGTATTTTTTCCTTTCATCTTCCTCTCCAACCTCTATTTTGTTCAGAAAATCATTTCTAGATAAACCCTCTTGCTCCTCCCTAATAATATTGACATCCCTTTGGCCATCACCATCATAATCATTATCCATCAATTCAATTTTCATTTCAGTTCCACCATTAACATCCTCCTTCTCTTCGTCTTCTTCAATACCAACCTCTGCATTGTTCAGAAAATCATCTCTAGCTAAACCCTGTTCCCCCTGCCCAATATTGTCATCAATATGACCATCACCATCATACACATCATCCACCAATTTAATTTTCATTGCAATTCCACCCTCACTATGTTCCTTCCCTTCTAGATCTGCTTCCTCGTCATGTGGACCAACTGTTTGAATAAAGTCCAATGGAGGGGGTGAAGGCAGCAGTTTGCTCATGACATTCTGAGTGCAGGCATAACTGGCAAATACGACGCCGAATGGCACGGAAAAGGCAAAACCGAGTGCGGATATAACAACCAAGGGAGGAACAACTAAGGGAACAGATGAAATCACAACGCCTGTGATTACAAGCTTCTTTCCTACATTCAATCCGGCATCTATCAGCCAACCCAGTTTGGATTTCCCGGTCTCTCCTTCATCCTCCAAACCGGGATAATAATCAACGATTTCCCACTCCTCCTCCATCCCGTTCTCCATCCTACAAGATTTGTAGACAAATTGAGAGCCAAAATCAAAATGCATGCGACTTCAAAAATTAAAAAAATAATAATAGTAATAATAATAAAAATAAAAAAGCTGCAATAAATGGTTGTAGAATAAAAGAGGTGCGAGCGTCTACTGGATTTGCAAGGGATCAGCTCATTCGGGCTTGAATGTCATTGTGGAGAGTCGACTTGCAGAGAGAGTGAAATGCAGGATAGGAAGGATGGATGTATGTAAATTTTTCGAACAATTATTTGAATGGGGAAGTGAGCCATGACACGCGTTGGGAAAATAAACCGCTACTGTTTGCATGAACTCACCTGGAGCAGCCACGACCTGCCACACATTTCGACTCTTTTTTTTTCTTTTTTTTCTTTTTCTGAATCAATTGAATATATTTATTATATTAAAGTTAAATAATTTATATTTTTAATTGGTTAATCATCAAAAGAACTTGAAGCTTATATTTGGTATCTTTAAAACACTTAATTTTGATATTATATAATTCAACTATAATTTACTTGATAATTATATTAAATCGTCACAAATAAAAGCATATTATGCCACCCCCACTCCTCACAACTATAAATAAAGTCTTTTCGTTCTTCGAAGATTTCAGAAGCTAGCGTTCGTCTGAAAAATTAGAATAATATATATATATATATATATATATATATATATATATATATATATATATATATATATATATATATTTTTCCAGCCACTTTCAAATTTGAATTTTTTGTTGGAAAGTTGGGTGTGTCAGCTTTAAATTAGTTAATTTTTATTTTTTTATTTATTGGTATATTTTTTAATTTGTTAAAATATATATAATATTTTTATTTCTACTTCACTTTTTACGTATAAAATATTAAAATAATTTTATTTCTATAATTATTAAGCGACTTTCATTCACATATATCAAAATGAGATATTAAATGCAAAAATATTTTTTTGTTAATTATTTGAGATTAAATTTTATTATTTATTATGTTTTAAATTATTTGTAATAGATTTGGAGTGCAAACAAATATTAAAATTTTATTTTTTTATGCAAGTAATCAGTTTATTATAAAATTATAACTTTATTTTGTTCGAATATCTAAGCCATAAATCATTCGAAATATGCAACGAAAGTAAATAATTAAAATTATGTCTACGATCTATGTCCAATTATGCATACGTAATTCTAATTAATGGTTTAGCAATGAACTAATCGCGATTTCACGTTCTTAGCGAGGATTCATAGATTTGTCGAATCATACGTTTATCAAAGGATGTTTGAAACCTACTCTCCAAATTTATCCACGTCTAATTTTAATGCGTAGATACACAATTAGTACTTGTAATATCGTTATGTTAGTTTAGATATTTATTTTACTAGAAGCATGTTTAGGTGTTATTTAAATATTAATTATTTGTGCTGCTATTGAATAAAATTATGTCTATAAATTTTTAATTAAATTTTTATGTTGTATGACTTGAATTAATTCGAGTTATTATTTAATTTATGTCATGTGATATTGATTTATAAAAATAAGATATAATTTATGTTTTCTGCTACATAAGATTAATATTAGAGTCCTATAATTAATTTTATGTGTTTATTCTGAGAAATCGAACTATCATATAATTTAATATGTTCCTTATGAATTAAGAAATATTTCAAGTTATGAGTGTTTTATTTCATGGCTCGATTCTCAAATATTCCTGTTAATTCATCAAATTTGAATTTATGGATATGATATATGTGTTTTCCTTTACTTTTAAAATAAATTATAAAAATCAGATAGTGACACCTTACAATTGACTCTTTGAATTGGCCATGTTTCAGCTTTTTGTGGACTATCCCTGCCCGTAATTCATTGTGGCAAAAGGCGAAGCCCTCGCCCCCAGGGCCCCCACCTCCCGGTCCGATAGAGATTGGTGGAGGAATTAAATCTTGATAACAAGGCGGCCCACTAGGTGGGAGGAACAGTGCAGGAATAGATGATGACTTTGTGGAGACAGCATGTTGAAAGGAGGAGGGGCGTTGTGCTGTAGAGGAACTTCGACACCTTGTGGAGGTGGGATGTAATGTTGGAACATAGTTCTTGGTAGATGACTTATTCGGCGACGATGGCACACTGTTGAGATGAAATGAGGTGCTCGGATTAGGTCCCGAGAGACCGCAATCAAAGGAAAATTTCAGAATGTTCAACCACCCAATTTCAATGGACCAGCCTAGTGTGCCCAGTCCATTAAGTATGCGGAATGAACGAGAAAGAGAAAAATACAATGAAAATAATCACCAACCTAAGGAGTGAAGTCAAGGCACAAGTATGCATAAAAGGTTGTTAGACCTTTATCTACATGACTTGCGTTTGCTCATTCCAGCCGGCGAGTGATTTACATGATAAATTACAACTCTATGGGGCATACCCCTGAGAATGTCCCGTCGGTCTAGCAAGTCTGGGAGCAGTCGTGGTAATCCAGCAGGTCCGTCCCAGAAATAAAGGCCAAACAGTCCGACAAAAAAATCCAGCTTTAGACTTTGATCAGGTCTAGAGGGAAGAGAGAGTAAATAATTTTATACACATTGGTCTTGATTTTTGCCACGATTTTATCAATAGAGACGCTTATGTCTTCAAAGATGCGTTTGTTTTGGGCTCTCCAAATGTGGTAAGTTGTGCAGCAAAGGGCAATTTTCCTTGTTTTGATAAGGATTGGGCCAGCTCATAATTGTTTGGCTGAATACACCTAATTCTTCGTGAAAGTGCTGCTCATGATTGTGTGGCTGAATTGCTGAAATTGTGTTTGTGCGGTTTCTGAAAATCTGCTTACTTGCTCATTTACTGTGTTGCATATTTATGAACCTCTTATTACCCGAAGTAACTGCTGATACTAAGTGATATAATTTGTTCATAGAAACTTTTTGCAAACACAACCTTTTCTTGGATACACCTTAATTTCGGTGAAAGTGCTGCGGTTTCTGTAAATCTGCTTAGCTGCATTTTTCTTCTACCTGAAGTAACTGCTGATACTAAGTGATATAATTTGTTCATAGAAACTGTTTGCAAACACAACCTTTTCTTGGATACATCTTAATTTCGGTGAAAGTGCTGCGGTTTCTGTAAATCTGCTTAGCTGCATTTTTCTTCTCACCAACCTGTCAATTTTCTCCACTCCTATCTTTACGAGTTTATGAACCACATTTTACCTGAATAAACCACTAAAACCTTTTGATAAAAAAATTGCTTAGAAAAACTATCTGCAAACACTGTTTTGAGTGGATAATCCTGCTGCAATTCCCCTTTCTTGCTCTACACACTTGTGTTACTTTGGTGTGTTTGTTTCTTTTGCTTCCTCCCCACAGACCCTTGTAGCTGCAATGGCAATAAAAAAGAACCAAAGCTTGAGGAGGAATGCAAAAGGAGGAAGGAAAAGACTTAATACTCATGTTCAGTTTACAACACCGACACGAGAAGATTCCGCCTCCATCTCCCACACTATCGAAAGTGAAGACTCCCAATCCCTTGGGGAGTTCGACTCTTACACATCCTCATCCTTGAACTGCCCACCGGAGGAGTTTACCGATGCCCAATCAACAGAGCAAGGTGCCCCTCAATTGAGCAATGCAAATTCTTGCTGAGGGGACTTCAGCCCCTGCAAAACAACATGTCCCCCCCGGCACCGGGTAAGCCTGCACAACCGAAATCATGGGCGAACCTTTTCAAAACACAAAACAGTGATGAGCTAAGAATCAACGCATTTTCGGTTGATAATGAACTTGTTTCCTTTGATATTGCTGACCTTTATGATGTGGGAAAGGAATGGAGTTTTTACCTACTAGGATGTTTCGCCGGCATATGGCCATGACTTGAAAACATCAAAAAACTTCGTGGCCTTTTAGCAAAGAGAGTGCACGGTTATCCCACACACAAATAACTGTGTCATCTTCAAATTTTCTAATGCCAAAGACATGGAGGAAATCCTTGATCGGGGCCCTTTCCACTGCTTGGGTAGAACACTCCTACTCAAAAAATTGTCGGACGGTACTACATTCACCAAGGAGGAGTTACACATTGTCCCAACCTAGGTTAAATTCCTAAATCTCCCACTCCAATGCTGGTACCGGACCGCAATGGGTAAAATCTCATCAAGGGTTGGTAAGCCTTTACGCTGTGATAGGGCAACTTTCCAAAAGAAAATGAATGCCACAGCCCGAGTACTAATCGAAGTTGATGCCTCCATCGAATTACCAACCTTTGTTAATATTCATTTGCCTAATGGCCTTATGCTTGTGCAGAACTTATCATATGATTTCTTGCCAAAGTTTTGCACCGAATATAGGTGTTTTAGACACTTGCCCAGGCCCCCAGCAACTGAGAAAATTTACACCAAGGACAAGAGGCGTATACCGACAAGTTCTAACCTTGGTAGGCCGGACCGAAGCACTCCCCCAAGCACATTCACCCAACCAACAATGTGGGTGAACAACAGTCTGCCATCCGTGGAAAGGAACAACTTCCTCCACCAGCGCTTACCCCTGCTCCTGCTACACAACCGGCTGCTTGCCCAAGTCCAGCACCTTGCCACTGTCGGACCCAACTATTTTATCCATGGCACCTTTGCCGTCGGACCCGACTATTTTATCTAAGGCACCCCTGCCATTTTCTTCTCACCCTTCCCCTCCCCCCGAACATATTTTACCTTCGCAGGTTGAAGGCAATCATGTGCTAGGAAAGGAACCGATGGTGGAACCCGCTGCCCCCCCACTAAAAGCGTAAAAAGGAGGGTGAGAGCAAAGAAGAACAAGGCAGCCACAACAGATGTTACGGACCTGGCCTCATCATCAAAACTGTCGGGTGATAATCCAGGTAACCCGGCATTGAATTCAAATCTTGCACCCGATGTCGGTGATTGTATTAGAGTTGCGACTAACCCTCCCTCTAGTCCAGTAAACCATACATCCACCTGAATTTTCATGAAAGTCTTATCATGAAATATTATGGGCTTTAAGAATGCCGTGAAGCAAGAGGACCTTGCTTTCTTTATTCATGAACATGACATTGATATTGTATGCCTATTGGAAACAAAATTGGAAACTGATATTTGTCATACATCTGATTTGTGTGATTTTGTGGCTAAAACAAAATTCCCTGGTTGGATGTATGCTAATAATTTCCATTGTATTGAAAACAATCGCATTTTGATTTTTTGGAACCCTTGCTCGGTTCAACTACATATCATTAATACATACCCTTACTGATCCACTGTCAAGCCCTGTGCAAAGTGACCCACAAATCTTTTTTTGTCTCCTTTGCATATGGACTCTATACAGTGGTAAAGAGGCGGGACCTGTGGAATAAATTGTATGATCTTGGCCATGCTCTCACTGATCCATGGCTCATAATGGGTGACTTTAATTACATAAAATCACCTCATGAGAAGCTTAATGGTGCCCCTACCACTAATTACCAACTTAAGGATTTTCAGGATATTTGCATCACCCTTCATCTAAATGAAGTGGTGTAGACTTGATCGAGCCCTTATCAATTCAGCTTGGCTCTCAACGAGCCTCCTTTGTTCGGCAGACATACCTGTCCCATGTATTATGTCCGACCACTCTCCCCTTATTATTTCACTCACTCCTGAAAAGACTTCTTTCCAAAAACCTTTCCGTTTTTTTAACATGTGGGCACTTCATCCATCCTTCCCCGATACGGTATTTGCCGTTTGGGGTACAAAACAATTCATCCTTTACAAAAAACTCAAGTGCCTTAAGAGCACTCTTAGCCATATTTCAAACCGAACCAAACTGGCCAAAAATGCTCTCAAAGAGCAGCAACTTCTCCAAATGGACCCCCTGAACCCACTTCTTGTTTCTCAAGTCAAATCTTTTCAAGAAAAGACTATTTTTCTTGCAAAGGTTGAAAAATTTTTTGTCTCCCAAAAAGCTAAGTGCAACTTCCTTAACCAAAGTGATAGGAACACAAAATTTTTCCATAATATTATCAAAAGGAATGCCCTCAAAAGGCACATCTCTTCCATTTCCCTTAATAACGGACAACCAACTACCTTTTTTGAAGAAATGGCCAACTGTTTTATTGATCACTTCACCCATATTTTTGGCTCAAATTGTCCCACCTCCACCAATCTGTTTTATTAGCAGGCACTTGCCTCTCGGTGGAACAGATTGAGATATTTGAGGCCCTGATTCTACCATGTGCTATCAAGAATGCCCTATTTGATATTGGGGATGACAAATCCCCTGGCCCGGATGGCTACTCATCTGCCTTCTTCAAAAATCTTGGGATATTGTTGGTAATAACATATGTGATGCGGTCCAAGAATTTTTCTGGATCGACAAGATCCTTAAACAAATTAACCGTATGGCCATTGCACTTATCCCCAAAACTAACCATTCCCCCACTGCCACTGATTTTCGCCCAATCTCTTGCTGCAATGTGGTTTATAAAATCATCACCAAAATCATTGCTGCTAGGTTCGAACCTATCCTTCCCAATTTAATCAACCCAGTACAATCTGCTTTTATTGGTGGGAGATGCATTACCGATAACATCTTCCTTGCCCAAGAAATTATACGAAACTATGCTAGAAAAATAATTTCCCCTAGATGCACCATTAAAGTGGACTTGAAAAATGCTTATGATACTGTTTCATAGACCTTCCTTCAAGAAACCCTACAAGGCTTGGGGTTCCCCAGCTTGGTTATCACATGGATCATGGAATGTGTCTCATCCTCTTCCTTCTCTATATCCATCAATGGGTCGCTGCAAGAGCGCTTTCAGGGAAATAGGGGGCTTCGGCAGCGGGACCCAATGTCCCCTGCTTTATTTATTCTTTACATGGAATACATTTCCCGGCTTATAAAAATTCAAACCGAACATCAAGAGTTTAATTACCACCCAAGATACAATGAATTAAAGATCACACATCTTGCTTTTGGCGATGATTTGATGCTTTTTCCCAGGGGTGACTCACAGTCCGTGAAAATCTTTTGTAACTGTTTGAGAAGTTTAAATCAGTCTCAGGACTGAGTATAAACTCTTCAAAATAATGTATCTTTACTGCATGGATCATTGGTAAGGATTTAGATAATATTTTGGAACTCATTGACTACCCCATTGGGATCTCCCAGTTAGGTACTTAGGAGTCCCACTTGCTTCCCAAAAATTGAATGTTGTGCATTATGATCGTATTGCTCATTATATAAATTGTTGAACCGCTAATTCCTTGTCATATGCAGGAAGATTGCTTCTAACAAAATATGTGCTGCAGGGAGTTGAATGCTTTTGGCTCCAAGTCTTCCCTCTCCCGAGCTCTGTAATTGATCGTATTTATAGGTTGTACAGGATATTCCTTTGGGGTAAAAAAACAGCATCCGTTGCATGAAAAAAGGTCTGCCTCTCACATGCCGAAGGAGGATTTGGTATTAAGGACATCCATGCATGGAACAAAGCCCTGCTCTCGAAAACTTTGTGGAATTTCCACCTCAAATCCGACTCCATTTGGGTAAAATGGGTCCATGCCTAGTATCTCAAGAACCAGTCGATTTGGGACTGGAACCCAAAGAAAGGTTCATCACCTTTGCTCAAGAGAATTGATGATATTAAGAAGGAACTATTGGATAATTTTGGTGGCCCCAATGGGGTTATTAATAAACTCTCGCTTCTCTCTAATTCTAAAGGCTTTTGCTCCTCTAGAGCATATGACATTTTTAGAAAACATGGAGAGCTGCGGTTTTGGCACTCGGCCATTTAGAAGCAATTTATCCCACCAAAATTATTATTTTGTACTTGGTTAGCTATTAAGAAGAAATTGGCCACAAAGGACAACTTATCTTTCCTTCATACTGCAGTTCGTATTTTTTGTTCCCAAAATGCAGAATCTGCTACTCACCTCTTTTTTCAATGAAACTGGACGAAGGAAGTTTGGGACAAAATTCAAGGATGGCTCAGAATCTGGCGAACCATGAGCACAATTGCCAACACCCTCAAATGGATGAAAAAAGAGTGAACCAGCCCAATCCTTAGTAAAATAAGAAAGATTGCCCTTTGCTGCTCAATTTAATAAGGAAGCTTATTAAAGATCCCATTGGCCCACCAAAATTATCCAACAGTTCCTTCTTAATATCACCAAATCTCTTGAGCAAAGATGATGAACCTTTCTTCGGGTTTGATACTAGGCATTGACCTATTTTACCCAAACGGAGTTGGATTTGAGGAGGAAATTCCATAAAGTTTTCGAGAGCAGGGCTTTGTTCCATGCATGAACGTCCTTAATACCAAGTCCTCCTTCGGCCTGTGGGAGACAGACCTCTTTCCATGCAATGGATGATGTTTCTTTGCCCCAAAGGAATACGATCAATTACAGAGCTTAGAAGAGCGAAGACTTGGAGCCAAAAGCATTAAACTCCCTGCAGCACAAATTTTATTAGAAGCAATCTTCCTGCATACGACAAGGAGTTAGCCGTCCAACAATTAATATATTGAGCAATTCGATCATATAAATGAGTATAATGCACAACATTCAATTTTTGAGCAGCAAGTGAAACTCCTAAGTATCTAATATGGAGATCCCCAATGGAGTAGTCGATGAGCTCCAACATTTCGTATAAGTCCCTACCAATGATGCCGGCAGTAAAAATACAGGATTTCGAAGAGTTTATGGTCAGCCCAGAGACTGATTTAAACTTCTCCAAACAGTCACAAAGAATTTTCACAGAGTGTGAGTCGCCCCTGGAAAACAACATCAAGTCAGGGGACATTGGTGGGTGATTTTAAGATCATTGCATTTTGGGTGGTAGTTAAACTCATGTTGGTCGGTTCTAATTTTTATGAGCCGAGAGAGGTATTCCATACAAAGAATAAACAAGGCAGGGGACATTGGATCCCCTTGCCAAAGTTCATTTTCCACTGAAAGTGCCCTTGCAGTGACCCATTGATGGATATAGAGAAGGAGGAGGATAAGACGCATTCCATGATCGATAACCAAGTTGGGGAAGCCTAAGCCATGTAGGACTTCTTGAAGGAAGGCCCATGAAACAGTATCATAAGCCTTTTTCAAGTCCACTTTAATGGTATATCTAGGGGTGATTCTTTTCCTAGCATAGTTTTGAATAATTTCTTTGCCTAGGAAGATGTTATCGATAATGCATCTCTCTCCAATAAAAGCTGATTGTGCCGGTCAATGATATTTGAAAGAATAAGTTCTAGCCTTGCACCAATAATTTTAGTGATGATTTTATAAACCATATTGGAACATAAAATTGGGCGAAAGTCACCAACTGTGGGTGAGTGATCAGTTTTGGGGATAAGTGCAATAGCTGTATGGTTGATCTGTTTAAGGATCTTGCCGGTCTGAAAAAATTCCTAGACTGCATCACAAACGTCGTTGCCAACAATAGCCTAAGATTTTTGTAAAAAGGAGGATGAGTATTCATCCGGTCCAGGAGATTTGTCATCGCCGATATCGAATAAGGCACTCTTAATAACACCTGAAAGAATTGGGGCCCAAGCATCTCAATCTGCTCCATCGAGAGGCTAGGGCCTGCCAATAAAATAAATTGGTCTATGGGGGAGGTGGGATAGTTTGAGCCAAAGAGATTGGTGAAGTGATCAATAAACCAGTTGGCCATTTGTTCGAAAGAGGTACTTAGTTGTCCGTTATTAAGAGAGATGGAAGAGATGCCATTTGTTAGAAAGAGGTAATTGGTTGTCCGTTATTAAGAGAGATGGAAGAGATGTGCCTTTTGGGAAAGGAAGGATTTTGTGTTCCTATCACTATGGTTTAGAAAGTTGCACTTAGCCTTTTGGAAAATGAAGGATTTTTCGACCTTTGAAAGAAAAACAGTTTTTTCTTTTATAGATTTGACATGAGAAACAAGTTGGGGGTTAAGGGGGTCCATTTGAAGGAGAAGTTGCTATTCTTTAAGAATATTTTTGGCCAATTTTGTTCGGTTGGAAATATGGCTAAAGTGAGAAGCATTAAGAGTTTTTAATTTACTCTTAAGGCTCTTAAATTTTTTACAAAGGGCGAATTGTTTTGTACCCCAAACGGGGGTATCCCAAACAGCAGAGACCGTGTCGGGGAAGGAAGGGTGGAGAGTCCACATGTTCAAGAATCTGAACGATTTTTGAAGGAAATTTTTTTCGGAGATGAGCGATATGATTAAGGGGAATGGTCGGACATAGTACCTGGAAAGAGTATGTCTGTGTCTGCCGAACAAAGGAGGCCCGATGAAAGCCAAGTTGAATTGATAAGAGCACGATCAAGTCTACACCACACCGTGTTGTCCGTCCAAGTAAAGAAGCATCCTTTCGATTACACTTCATTTAGACCAAGGGTGATGAAAATATCCTAAAAATCCTTAAGTTGGTAGTTAGTGGTAGGGCACCATTAAGCTTCTCATGAGGTGATTTTATGGAATTAAAGTCACCTATTATGAGCCATGGATCAATGAGAACATGGCCAAGATCATACAATTTATTCCACAGGTCCCGCCTCTTAATCACTGTATAGAGTCCGTATGCTAAGGAGACAAAAAAAGATTTGTAGGTCAATTTGCACAGGGCTTGACAGTGGATCAGTTGGCGGATGTATTAATGATATGCAGTTGAACCGAGCAAGGGTTCCAAAAAATCAAAATGCGACCATTTTCAATACAATGAAAATTATTAGCATACATTCAACCAGGGAATTTCGTTGTAGCCACAAAATCACACAAATCAGATGTATGACAAATATCAGTTTTCAATTTTGTTTCCAACAGGCATACAATATCAATGTCATGTTCATGAATAAAGGAAACAAGGTCCGCTTGCTTCATGGCATTCTTAAAGCCCTAATATTCCATGATAGGACTTTCATGAAAATTCAGGTGGATGTATGGTTTACTGGACTAGAGGGAAGGTTAGTCGCAACTCGAAGCATCCGTTGTGGCATCCTTATGCTTCTTTGCGCTCACCCTCCTTTTTGCACTTTTAGTGGGGGGAGGGGGAGGCAATAGATTCGACTATCGGTTATTTTCCTAGAGCATGATTGCCTTCATCTTGCAAAGGTAAAACAGGTTCGGGGAGAGGTGAAGGGTGAGAAGAAATTGGCAAAGGAGCCATGGAGATAATAGCTTGGTCCGACAGCGGGCAAGGGGCCGGACATGGGCTGGCAGCGGGTTGGGTAACAGAGGCAGGAGTATGCGTTGGTGGGGGTACTGGTTACTTCCCACGGTTGGCGGCCTCCTGTTCACCCACATTATTGGGATGGTGGGTCGGCATGAAAACGGTGTTTTTGTCCGGTCCCCTATGGCCGTTTCTTGTCGGTGCCAAGCCTCTGTTCCTTGGCGCATACTTCCTCGCCGGCTGGGGGCCCGGGCAGCTGGTTTTAAGGTGGCTAAAGCAGCTGCATTCGATACAAAACTTTGGCAAAAAATCATAAGATAAATTCTGCAAAAGCATGAAACCGTTAGGCATACGGATATGGACAAAGGTTGGTAAGTCAATAGAAGCATCGACTTCTATAAGTACATGGGCAGTGACATTCACTTTCTTTTGAAAAGTTGCCCTATCACAGCATACCGGCTAACCAATCCTTGATGAGATCTTACCCAGTGCGGTGGGGTGCCAGCATTCAAGTGAGAGATTGGGAAATTTAACCCAGGTCGGAACAATGCGTAATTCATCCTTCGAGAAGGATGCACTGTCCGACAGTTTTTTGAGGAGGAGGTTCTACCCAAGCAATGGAATGGGCCTCGCTCAAGGATGTCTTCCATATCATTGGCATTGGAAAACTTGAAAATAACACAGTAATTAGTATATGGGACAATCATGCATTCCTTTTGCCAATAAGCCACAAGTTTCTTGATGTTCTCCAATCCGGGCCATCGGCCGGTGAAGCATCCAAGGAGGCAAAAACCCCATTCTTTTCCCACATAATTTTTAATTCATCACAATTCCAGGTTTTAAAAAGGTTTGCCCATGATTTAGGTTGAGCTGGCTTACCCGGTGCCAGGGGGACTGGTTGTTTAGCAAGGGTTGGTGTCCCCTCGGCACATGGACTTCCATTGGTCGGTTGTGGGGCAGCTGACTCCGCTGATTGAGCATCAGTGTGTTCCTCGGGCGGGCAGCTGAAAGATGTGGATGTATAAGAATCGAATTCGCCGAGGGAGTGGGAGTCTTCGCTCTCGATTGTGCGGGAGATGGAGGCGGATGCTTCTCGTGTTGGTGTTGCAAACCTGACATGAGTATTAAGCCTTTTGTTTCCCCCTTTTGCTTTTTCTTTCGAACTGTGGTTCTTTTTTTTTTTTTGCCATGGGCAGCGGCTAGTAATCTGTGAATTAAAAGCCACAAAATCACCAAAGCAGCAAAAGGGTGCAATGAAGGAAGGGAAAGTGCAAAATTATATACGAAACAGGGGCTGGAATTTCCGGTTTGGACTTTTTTTTTTTTTTTTTTTTTTTAAATTGCAGCAATGGTGAACCGCTCAATCAGGGAGTGTATTGGCTGTCCAGATTCAGTTGGTCTAAGGGTAGGAATGCAGCACAAAACCACACAATTTCGAGCAGCACTTTACAGAAAATTTTCACAGTTAAAGGAGCACAATACCAATATGTAGCAAACAAATATGATCAAGAAGTTCCCCCGAGCAGCCAAAATTAAAAGGCCAGCGGTGGGGAGCCACACAATTTCAATCAGGCAGCACAGTTGTTGATCAAATATAGTTGCAATCAGGGCAGGGGTGCAGCAATAATATGGCAAGGAGGGCTAAAGTAACTGTTCAGATCCACACAACAGTAAATTCACACAGTTACAAGTGAAAATTATTGAAATGTGGTAAACAGGTATGAGCAGGAAAATCCACCGAGAAGCCAAAAGTTTAGCAAACAGGATTGGCAGTGGTTGTAAACAAGTTTAGGACAATTTCAGCAATTTATTCCAGGGGGGAATTGAGGTTCACAGAGAATAGCTATTAATAACGCAGATAGGCCAAAGTTTAGTTCGTAGTATTGGCCGGGGCTGGAAGTAATTTTCAATAAATTTCAGCAATTAATTCAGGGAAATTGAGGTTCACTAATATGTGTATTCAGCAAACAAGCAAATTGGTCGGGTGTGTAGAATGAGTACAAACAATTCCAGCAATTTAATGTAGGGAGAAAAATGAGAGTTGGAGTTGTTAGGTAAAGGAAAGTTTCCGAAACACAGCAAGTCCAGAACCCGCACACACAATAAGTCCAGAACCTGGTTCAACTCGGTTTGGGTCAGCCCAGTCCGACTCGGTCTTGAACTCAGCAACCCTAGCTTGAACGGTCCGCCGCACGAGTTGACTCAGTGGATCTGGAACTGGGAAGGCTGCAGGTTCGAGGGGGGGCTCGAACCGTTGCCGGTGGAGTATGAAGTTTCTTTTTTCTGCAGATGGGAAACAGTTTGCGGCAATAAAACAGTAGTATCTTGAAGTCCCCAGCAGCAGGTTCGCAAAAAATCTGGGAGTCCCACCGCAGCGAGCAGGAGAAAATTTCGACCGTGGAGGAGGGGGTTTAAAATTTTCCGACTGCTTTCCGGTACTTGTTTGCGACTGCACCCCACTACCTTTGCTGTCGCCTGCAGTTAGGGGGGAAGGAAATCGCAGCTAATGTAACAGTGGAAACAGGGGCTGCTTTTTGACAGCAGGCGCGCAGGTTTCCACTCAGTCGTGTAGCAGCGAGCAAGTTGTGGCAGAGTAAGGACCGTCGCAAGTCTGGTTCCCAGAGGTGGTCCGGCGGGGAAGCGCAGCCAAAAAACACAGGGGGCCGCTGTTTCCAGCAGTCTCACAGGTGTTGACCAGCGTTGGTATTTCCGACCAGACAGCGGGCGTGTGGGAACCTTGTGCGGCAGCGAACAGACTGTTGGGCAAGGTAAGAATTTCCGACCGTAGTCCCCAGGTGGCAGGGCTATTCCGGCATGTTTGCGAGGTCAAGGACACAGGGTCTGCTGTTTCCAGCAGGCGCACAAGTGTCACCGGCGCAGGCAGTTCCGACCAGAGTTGCCGGTCCCTAGGGGGGAATGGGTGGCGCTGACAACCGCCGACCTGTCTTACCGTTTCCTGGGAGAAGGTTAGCCGGTTGAGCAGCAAGGTATCAGCTGGAGTCGGTTGGATTCAGCAAGGAAGAAAGCAGCCGTTGGAGCTCAAGGGAGGGGGCGCCTCGAGTATTCTAGAGAGAGAAATATTTCAAACAAGGAAGAAAGCAGCCGTTGGAGCTCAAGGGAGGGGGCGCCTCGAGTATTCTAGAGAGAGAAATATTTCAAACCCACACTCTAACTGAGAGCTCTTTCTTTTAATAGTCTAGTGTCACGTATTGCTAAGACATTAGTTTAAAACATTAATCTTTTTATGTTCTCACACATCCTCTGCTGTTTTAAAATTTAATGATTTTACCATTTTAACTACCACAGTTTTTAAGTGCTGTTGACAAGACATTTCAAAATTTATTTTACCAATTAAAAAGAAAAAACTAATTTAACGAACATAAAATAAATTATGTTTTATTTATGTATTTTTCAAAATGAAAATACAATCAATTCTAAATCACATTATTTCGAGATGTCCGAAATTAAATTGTAATTGCAAATCAGAAACATTAAAAAATTAATTCAAAATTTTACATTTTTAAATGCAGATGAATTTATATTTTATTGAATGAACCACAACTATTGTAAATGAAACCGAGAAATTGTCATATTCTTTTGGGGTTTTTTTTTAGAATAATGCGAAAAACAAAAAAAATTTGCGAAATAGGTCGGTTTTGTAACAGTTTTTTAAAATAGGTAAAACCTCACCCACGCTGACGATTATTTGATAAAACGTCAGCGGGGCTGAAGATTTAAAACACAAATAAAAAACGTCACCGTTTCTCAAATATATATATACAGTTGATTACACATACATAGCATACATGAATGCATATATATATGTATATACACACACCTAACAACATATATATATATATATACACTCGCACACATACATATTTTATATATATTACATAGCATACATGAATGCATATATATATGTATATACACACACCTAACAACATATATATATATATATATACACTCGCACACATACATATTTTATATATATATATATATATATTTATAAAATATATATTTATATTCTAAATATATATTTTGAATATGTATATATATATTTTTTATTATTTATTAAGTAAATATATAAAAGTATATATTAAATTATAATTTAAAAAGTAAAATATTATAATTTTATTTTAGATAATAAAAAAATTATTTAAATTAAAGAATAATTTTTAATTATTAATTCATATTCTGAAAATAAAATAATATATTTATATTAATAATATATAAATATATATATATATATATATATCATGTTTTTTTATTTATCTTAATATAATATATATATTATATATAGATATATATATATATTCTAAATATATATTTTGAATATGTATATATATATATTTATTTATTAAGTAAATATATAAAAATATATATTAAATTATAATTTTAAAAAGTAAAATATTATAATTTTTTTAAGATAATAAAAAAATTATTTAAATTAAAGAATATTTTTTAATTATTAATTCATATTTTGAAAATAAAATAATGTATATATATATTAATAATATAAATATATATATATATATATATATATATCAGAATAAATAAAAAAGATAAACAAATAGTAAACGTCACCTTAAGTGACGTTTTAAAAAAAGTCAATTAAGGTGACTTTTTTATTTTTTTCTTTTATATAATATATATATTATGTATAGATATATATATATATATATATAATATATATATTCTAAATATATATTTTGAATATGTATATATATATTTTTTTATTTATTAAGTAAATATATAAAAATATATATTAAATTATAATTTTAAAAAGTAAAATATTATAATTTTATTTAAGATAATTAAAAAATTTATTTAAATTAAAGAATAATTTTTAATTATTAATTCATATTCTAAAAATAAAATTATATATATATATATATATATATATATATATATATTAATAATATATAAATATATATATAAGAATAAATGGAAAAGAAAAAAAAGAGTAAACGTCATCAAAACTGACGTTTTGAAAAAACGTCAATTGCGGTGACCTTTTTTTATTTTTTTCTTTTTATATAATATATTATAAATATATATATGTATCTTTATAAAATATATATGTATATATATTGTAAATATATATTCTGAATATGTATATATATTTTTATTTATTAAGTAAATATATAAAAATTTATATTAAATTATAATATTAAAAAGTAAAATATTACAATTTTATTTAAGATAATAAAAAAATTATTTAAATTGAATAATAATTTTTAATTATTAATAAGTATAATTTAATTATCTTAAAAATATAAAATATATATATACAAATAATAAAAAAATTAAAAATTCAAATTGCGATATTTCCTATATTTTAATTTTTATTATGTTAATTTATGTTATATATATTATAAATATTAATTATTTAAATATATATATAAATTTATGTATATATATTTGATAAAAATTATTTAAATTAAAGATAAATTTTGAATATTATTATTTAAGATAATATAATAAAATAATTGTTGTAAAAAATATATCTATATATTTTACAAAATATAGATTATTTATGAATAATTATAATTGAAAAATATAATTATAATATTTTATATATTATTATTTATATAAAATATATATATATATATATATATATATATATATATTTAATTAAAATAAATAATAATTTCTGAAACGAATAAATGAAATGTCTTTCAATGTCAGATGATACTGTCAATTTGTTACAGAGTCTCGTGAATAGAGGTTACTTTATTTGCGTGCACATCTTCTCAAATCCGAATAAAATTTGCACCGCATCGTGTAGTCAATTCAATAATAATTCTGTTGTTGAAGTAATATAAGTACGAATATGTTAGGATAAAACATAAATGAATAAGGAGAATGAGTGAGGGAAAAGGGCGTGCTTTCACGAGTGATGAAGTGTACATCGATCTCTCGCCAATTATGGATGAGAATAAGCCTTATTTCGATATTACATTGTCGAAATCACATTTTGCCCCGCACTATATAATGGTAATTTTTGTTTAATAAGAATATTTGTGTATATTTTTTATTTAAAGGTTGATTTGTTTATATTTTTAAATTTTCATGCAGTTATTAACTAAGGAGATGATCAAACTCTTACCTAACACTGAAGTCCCAGTTATTTTATATTGTTTGGGAAAGTCATGGACAATGCTATATCATGAAAATCACAAAAAACCGAAATTTGATAATGCAAGTTGCGGGCGCTTTGTAGAGGACACCAAATTAAATTTTGGGTGATTTATGTATTTTCTCATTGGTTGAAAATACTGAAACGAAAATCACTTTTAAAATTGGTTTGGTTAAATTCAGCGCTTCTTCAATATCTGAAGACGTATCCGGTACAAGTGGTAGTTCATGTGGTTAATTATGTCCATGAAAAATAGGTAATAAGGATTTTATTTAGTTTGTTGTGTTTTTTTAGAAAAAGTTTATTTAGTTTGTTGTTGTTTAATATATATGTTATTGTGTAATAAAAAAGTTTATTTATTATAATTTTTCATAATATTGTTATTTAAATATAATTATTTGCCTTGAATAAGATGAAGAAATAAACATTATATATAAAGCGCGAAGCCGAACTAACGGCGATTACAACAACTACCAACTTAACCTTAACATATACTATAACACGCAATACAATAAATAATATAATATCATTACAATACTCATACAAATATATAATTGAAATAGCAATCGTAGCTACACCAAATCATTTTATATTTGCCTTGGATCTCTCCATATTTGAGGAAGCTGGTCCACCGACGACATCATTATCTTCAAAATTGAAAAGCTTCTCTAGTTGGTCGAAGAATGGCTCATCATCCATTAAATATGCAATTGTATTTGTCATTTTGGGATCACGATCTTATAAATGTAAGAATAATTAATATAAGTGTAAATAAAATATCTACAATCAAGAAAATGAATGTTTTTTAATTTTTTAGAGAAAATTACCCATAAATGCCAACAATGCGGTGTAGCGTTTATATAACGTCGTTCACCAACCATACGAACTTCAGCCGTCATTATCATTTTTTTGAACGTGTAGTGACGGGATTGTAGCAAATCAATGCGCCTTTTCACATCAGCATAAGAGAACTTACGCTCCTTGAATTGGTTCTTCAAAATATTTCTTACGT
Organism: Caryopteris x clandonensis; assembly: GCA_028749325.2. NCBI lineage: Eukaryota > Viridiplantae > Streptophyta > Magnoliopsida > Lamiales > Lamiaceae > Caryopteris > Caryopteris x clandonensis. The sequence goes on along the minus strand of JAPYKT020000051.1, from coordinate 187,067 downwards.
TTAACAAGCAGTTGCTATTATGGTTACCGATTTTCCAATCACCTGCTTCGACGTCCTTCACAAGAGTATCCACAAGCATGGTCTCCATATCCTTTGTCCACTCGATGTTGGAGTAGAACTGAGCTTCAAACAAGTTATAGCATTTTGATTGTAGAGGACGAGGAGAGAATTCTAGTTGTTGATCCATATTTGTATGTAAGTAAAATGAGTCACCACACACGTATTTATAATGCTTTCTTCCTGGGTCCCTTAATATTTTTTTTTTATTTTGGGCATAAAGTTAATAAAATAGTTGATGGGACATTTCAATTTATTTCATATTAACATATTAAAAAAATGTAGAAACCATAGCTAAATGAAAGTAGGTAATTCTTAAAACTAAATAAACATAATCAAGCACATTTGTTCACATTTTAGAAGAGTAATGAATATTAGTTTATAAGCAAAACAAGAATAACAGATTGACCACCTACTTCAACATCGAATAAATTCATGGTCGATACAGAGTGTTTGATGGGTTGAAAGATTGGTATGCAGGATATTCACGCTCTTCAAAATGCCATTGCTGCACATGCCACTCGTACTCTTGTCTCTGCATATCAAGTGCAACTTAAGAATCATATGCCTGACGATGCATATATTCTTCAATGTTGGCAACCCGTGTGTCTAAGATATTTCTCCATTTTGACCAATCGTTCCAACCTATATGATGTGTATGTGGAGGGTGGGGCTGCTGGGAAGTTCCGGCCTCTCCTATCATCTCATCTTCAGTTTGTTGTTCGTTATCGACCTCCATAGGTTTGGTTCTTGTATCTGTACCTCTTCTCCTCCTCTTCCTTCTAGTCTCTTTATTACTCAGTTCTCTCTCGCACTCCTCGATGGCTTCATTGTGGATTGAGCCATTAAGCAGAATATTCGGTAACTTTTCCGCTGAATACATTTGTCAGCCGAGAGTTGGGTAGAGCAAGTCTTTTCTTATCAGATAAAATAAGGTACAATTTTCTCGTGCTGGGATGCAACATACACATCTTCATGTTGATTAGAAGTTTGAGGTTGATGGTTGTTTCGCCTGGAGTTTCTTCCAACCCTTCCAAATTAATCCCGTAATAACGAGCAATTGGAGTAATCAAGCCTCCAATATGGTTGGCTACTTACTGTTTACTTCGAACGAACTGTCGTAAAACCATCGATGCTACATTAAATTTTTTCCCATTCAACAAACACCAGAGAATGAACAAATCATCCAATGAAACAACCCCGGGTTCAGGTTTTGCCAAAATTGTGCTTGAGAGACAGCGTTGGAAATATCAAATAACCGGGCTTCTTATACTTGATGCTTTTGATCGGCTTGGGTTGTAAGCGGATACTTTGTCTGGGGAAGCCTCAGTTATATCCTTCCAAAAGTGGATTGGATTGAATTTAGGGAAGTTGATCTTTGTATCCGGTAGATTGGATGGTTTGTTCTCGGAAATCCATAAATTTCATTCAACATTTCCGGCTTAATCGTATGGAACTCATTACCCAACTTGAAGTTTAAGGAGCTCGGCACAGTATCATCATATCCCACATACACTGTCGAGAAGAATTCAAGTACCAACCGCTCGTATGTCTTCTCCCGTAAGGCGAAGAACTTAGACGATCCCATATTTTTTCACATTTTTTTTAAATCATAGTAAATTCCCAGCTCTTTCATGCATTCTACATCTACAAAACGGGTGGCCCGTCTTTTCTTATTATACACCTCGTACCATCGGTCACTCCCAGTATCCCAACCGAAAATTATATGCCGTATGCATCCGGCATAATAGCTAGAATTCTTTCATACTCTTGTTGTTATTCTTCCACCGAGTGTTGATTCCAATCGAATTCAGTACCAACAACTTCCACATAATGAATTTAAGTTCTACGTCTTTCTTCCTCTTCAAATCATCGTCTATCCTCGATTTTTCGTTCCATATCATCGGCGGTCCAACCACGAGCACCGAATTGGTAAGGATACATTTTCTCAGCGGGTCCTACAAAAATACCAATGTATATATGCACGATTTTATTCTTCACATTACTTAAAGCTTGCACATGTATAATAGTATTGTAACAAATGTTAGAAATTTATTGGGGTCACAATTGTATATAGAAAATGTGTGTTGGGTCATCAAATAAATAAGTCAAATTTATGTGGTCTATTTTGGAATAAAGTTTATGACTTAAGGGCATAATTGTCATGATTTTAATATGTGGATACCAATTAGATAATTTCTGATTTGATGAGGGGCCAAATTAGAAATAGTTAATAATTATTACTAACTGCCTTGAGCAGTTGCTAATATAACAGGTAATGGTCCCCATTTTGCATCGTGGATTATTTTTCAGAATCCTGAATTCCCATCATCAGGAAAATAAGGCTTCAAAGTTTTTGATGCAAATTGGAAGATCATACCTTTCTTTTTACAAACAATTCAATGGACTCCGGTACGCTTCCGCTAATCTATATTCTATTGTTTGATTCTCTTGAATTAATTAGGGCTATATACATATTGCAGAAGTTTTATCCAACATTTGGTATCAGAGCATCTCTAAATTAGTTCTTGAGAATTTAGGGTATTATTGGTCTTCCATGAAATTACAGTATCTTTATTCATACATGAGTGCATTTAATTCACATTTTGGTGTTTGCTCATAGGAGGTCTGTGTATTCCTCTGTCACTTACAAACCACTCCATTCCCCGCAATAAAAAACCGCTGCATGTTACTGCATTGTGTTTTGCAAGATGTATGATGGCTTCCACTGTTTTAAGCACACTGACTATGTATTCACATAAAAAAGATTGCGTGGGGCATATGGTCAGTTTAGTTGCTATTGCATAATTTCGCTAATGTGCATATCTTATGAATGAAAAATGCTTATACATTATTTGATATGTGCATTTCCTGATTTTTTTTTTGTTGAGTTTGTACAGTAAAAACAAAGTAATCATGTTGCATTATCACTTTGTTTATATGAGGAATTGATGTGCAAAAAAAAAAAAAAAGATTAGCAACAGTTATGTTTTTTTTTGTTTTCTATATGGATATATATATATATGTTTTAGTGTGTTTTCATTATTATTATTATTTTATTAAATATATAATAATAATACAGTAACAATTTAATTCAAATTTTGGTTTTAGAATTTATTAAGGATATCTAATATTTAGTTAAATTAATTGAAACAAAATATCACCAAAGTGATCTCTTTTGTGTAGATTAATTTAATAAAAATATTAAGATAATTGTGTGTATGTAATTCATGTGTTTATTAACTGACCCAAAGGTAAATTAATATTTGACAGAGTTTCATACATACATATGGTGATAAATGTGTGACATTATAAGGTTTTTTGTGTGTGAATAATATGTTAGTCCAAAGATTGCATATTATTTGACATAATTTATTGTCAATGTTTGATCACTATAAGAAGAGTACTGCTTACAATTAATATTATTGTCCAAAGACTTGATATTAATGATGTGCTTGGTATCTTAAGATGGGATTAACCATTATTTGAATTTATTGTTTAATTTGGTTTCTTATATGAGCATGTTATTTATGTAATTATACTGTTCTGTTTTCAGCTGTTACTACTATATCTGCTAATCTTAATCCAGTGCCGGTCCTTAATGGTAGTAAATTTAAGGACTGGAAGGAGAACATTTTTATTGTTCTTGGCTGCATGGATCTTGACCTTGTATTAAGGATGTATCGACCTGCTTCTCTTACAGATGCTAGTACCTCCGAGCAAAGGAGGATTTATGAGAAGTGGGATCGTTCAAACCGCATGAGTCTTATGATCATCAAGCGTGGCATACCTGAGGCTTTTAGGGGTGCGGTGTCCGAGGAGGTCACCGATGCCACAACTTTCCTTGCTGAAATTGAGAAACGCTTTACAAAAAGCGATAAGGCGGAAACAAGTACATTTGGCAAGCACCTCTAAGGATAAGGGCAAGAAAAGGAAGAATGAGGCTGCTAATTATAAGGGTCCAGCACATAAGAAACAAACTCAAGCCAACAACGATGGTGGTTGTTTCTTTTGCGACATAAAAGGACATGTGAAGAAGGAATGTTCTAAGTACATTGCATGGCGAGCAAAGAAAGGTACATTTCTTACTTTGGTCTGTTCTGAGGTAAATTTAGCTTCAGTACCTAGAAACACTTGGTGGTTAGATTCCGGTGCTACTACTAACATCAGTGTTTCAATGCAGGGTTGCCTGAGTTACCGAAAGCCAAGTGATGCTGAAAGAAGCATTTATGTGGGAGACGGCAAGTCGGTGAATGTGGAAGCAATAGGGCATTTTAGGTTGTTGTTAAGTACTGGTTACTATTTGGACTTAATAGATACTTTTGTTGTACCGTCATTTAGGCGGAATTTGGTTTCTGTTTCTTGTTTGGACAAATTAGGTTATTGTTGTTCATTTGGAAACAACTGCTTTAGTTTATCTATTAATTCAAATACTGTTGGAACTGGTTCTCTTATGGTTTATGACAACTTATATTTGCTTGACACCGTTGCTTCTTATAATGAAACCTTAAATGTGGAATCACGTGGTACTAAGCGTAAAATAGATAATAAAAAATCAAGTTCCTTATGGCACAAACGGTTAGGTCACATCTCTAGAAATAGAGTTGAGCGACTTGTGTCTGATGGAATCTTGGATTCAATTGATTTTTCAGACTTTGATGTTTGCATTGAATGCATCAAAGGCAAACAGACCAAAACAAAGAAATTAGGTGCGAAAAGAGCTATGGACGTCTTAGAATTGATACATACGGACATTTGTGGGCCATTTCCTACACCTTCTTGGAATGGTCAACAATATTTTGTATCATTCATAGATGATTACTCAAGATATGCGTACCTATTTCTACTTCATGAAAAGTCTCAAGTCTTGGACGTGTTCAAATCTTTTAAGGCTGAAGTTGAGAATCAACTTAGCAAAAGAATAAAGCAAGTCAGGTCTGACCGTGGTGGTGAATACTATGGTAGATATGACGGATCAGGTGAACAACGTCCAGGACCTTTTGCCAGATACCTAGAGGAGTGTGGAATTGTCCCACAGTACACTATGCCGGGATCTCCTAGCATGAATGGTGTTTCTGAAAGACGAAACCGTACTCTTAAAGATATGGTTAGGAGTATGATCAGTCATTCAACCTTACCAAAATCACTCTGGGGAGAGGCACTTAAGACAGCAGCCTACATTTTGAATAGAGTACCAACTAAAGCAGCTGCAAAAACACCTTATGAGCTTTGGACGGGGCGAAAGCCCAGTCTTAATCACTTTCACGTTTGGGGATGTCCAGCTGAAGCTAGGCCTTATAGGCCAAATGAAAAGAAGTTGGAACCCAAAACTGTGAGCAGCTACTTTATTGGATATTCTGAGCGATCTAGGGGTTTCAAGTTTTATGATCCCAAAGTAAAGAATATATTTGAAACGGGAACTGCAAAGTTTTTTGAGGATATTGAGTTTGGGGGGAGAAATACGGTTAAGGACTTTGTTTTTTAGGAGGATTTAGAATCAACCACTCTTCTTGAAGATGAGTTGATCTCTATTCCATTAGTTGCTTTTGACAATGTTCAGGATTCCAATCCTGATATTGATCAAGTTTTAGATCAAGAGCAACCAAACATAGTCAATCAAACCCCAGAGGTACAAACTCAACAACCTCAAGAACAAGTGCCTTTGCGACGATCCACTAGAGAAAGAAGAAATGCTATTAATCCAGATGAATACATAGTGTATCTTCAAGAACATGAGGATGACATTGGAATGATGGAAGATGATCCAATCAACTTTCATCAGGCCATGAAAAGTTCTAACTCTCAAAAGTGGAATGATGCCATGAATGAAGAGAATAAGTCTATGCAAGACAATAAAGTTTGGGAAGTTGTCCCATTACCAGAAGGTGTAAAACCAATTGGTTGTAAATGGATATTTAAAACCAAAAGAGATGAAAATGGTAATGTGGTGAGGTTTAAGGCACGTCTTGTAGCAAAAGGCTATACTCAGAAACAAGGCATTGATTATAAAGAGACTTTCTCTCCGGTTTCATCGAAAGACTCTTTTAGGATAATAATGGCACTTGTAGCTCACTTTGATCTTGAGTTACATCAGATGGATGTAAAAACAGCGTTTCTCAATGGCGACATTGATGAGACAATTTACATGGAGCAACCAGAAAACTTTGTGTGTGGTGACCCAAAGAATATGGTTTGCAAATTAAAAAAATCCATCTATGGACTCAAGCAAGCTTCCCGTCAATGGTACCACAAATTTCATCAAGTGATTCTCTCATTTGGTTTTGAGATAAATGCTGTTGATGATTGTGTGTATCACAAGTTTAGTGGGAGTAAGTGCATATTTCTGGTTCTATATGTCGATGACATATTGCTTGCCACTAATGATATAGGCTTATTGCACGAAACCAAGAGATTTCTATCTAAGCATTTTGAGATGAAAGATCTTGGTGACGCTTCTTTTGTTTTAGGAATTCAGATACATCGAGATCGTTCTCGGGGTATTCTTGGATTATCACAAAAGAGCTATATCGATAAAGTACTCAAAAGGTTTGGCATGCAAGATTGTAGACCAGGTGATACCCCTGTCGTTAAAGGAGACAAATTTTGTCTTGAGCAATGCCCTAAAGGAAGCCTTGAAATTCAAGAAATGCAAAAGATTCCCTATGCTTCAGCTGTTGGGAGTCTAATGTATGCTCAAGTTTGTACGCGTCCGGATATAGCGTACATTGTTGGAGTATTAGGCAGATACTTAAGCAATCCAGGAATTGATCACTGGAAAGCAGCCAAAAAGGTTATGAGATATTTGAAGAGAACAAGAAATTACATGCTCACATATAGGAGGTCAGATCACTTTGAGATCATTGGATATTCTGACTCCGACTTTGCGGGATGCCAAGATAGTAGGAGATCCACTTCGGGCTACATATATCTGTTAGGTGATGGAGCTATATCATGGAGGAGTGCAAAACAAACACTCATAGCTTCATCCACCATGGCAGCAGAATTTGTTGCATGTTATGAGGCATCTAACCATGGTATATGGCTGAGAAACTTTGTCACTGGGCTGCGCATTGTGGATGGAATAGAAAGACCACTTAAGTTATATTGTGACAATAAATCAGCTGTATTATTTTCCAACAACAACAGGAGCTCGACGAAGTCAAAACATATTGACATCAAGTTCCTTGTTGTAAAAGAAAGGGTACAGAGTGGACAGATTTGTATAGAACACTTAGGTACAAACTCCATGATTGCAGACCCCCTTACTAAGGGTTTGCCACCCAAGGTCTTTCATGAGCACACTGCTCGTATGGGTGTTTTAGAGTATGAGGATATCTAGATTCAGTGGGAGTTTGTCTTTATTATCCTTTGTGTTTTATTTGTTTCATGAAACTTGTGTATTTAGATATTTCTCTGATCAGAATTTATGTTATTAAGTTTATTTCACTTTATACATTAAGCTAAAGTTTTGATCTCTATAAAGTAAAGTAGGACCAATTGAAAATTGACATGAATAGATCACCATGCATGTAATTTTCATACCACATTATCATGATTGATCTATGTCATTTGGCTATGTTGATATATGTGACCATTGATGGGTTTAGTTGTGATTGATACAACGAAAATCGCTTTGATCCTATGTTGATATAGTAAATGGACGAGATTGCATATGACTATGGTTATTATGACAAAGTTATGAGCTCAATAAGGTTAACACATTTATATATATACATATGTGGCCCAGTGGGAGATTGTTAGAAATTTATTGGGGTCACAATTGTATATAGAAAATGTGTGTTGGGTCATCAAATAAATAAGTCAAATTTATGTGGTCTATTTTGGAATAAAGTTTATGACTTAAGGGAATAATTATCATGATTTTAATATGTGGATACCAATTAGATAATTTATGATTTGATGAGGGGCCAAATTAGAAATAGTTAATAAACATTACTAACTGCCTTGAGCAGTTGCTAATATAATAGGTAATGGTCCCCATTTTGCATCGTGGATTATTTTTCAAAATCCTAAATCCCCATCATCAGGAAAATAAGGCTTCAAAGTTTTTGATGCAAATTGGAAGATCATACCTTTCTTTTTACAAACAATTCAATGGACTCCGGTACGCTTCCGCTAATCTATATTCTATTGTTTGATTCTCTTGAATTAATTAGGGCTATATACAGATTGCAGAAGTTTTATCCAACAACAAATTCAATAGCTTCAATGTTAAACACTATGTTCATATGCAACTCCACCTATTAATTTTGCCAAACTTTTGCTAATTTATGGGAATATAACAATGCATTATCAACATTCATCAATAATATATAATTTTCAACACAATTAGTATGATGCACACCAAGTCTTTGATGAAATACACCAAAGAACATACACATATTTTCATAAACTGATTGATGCTACAATACTCCAAATAATATGTATCACCAAGCCCTACACTCCAAATATACATACAATATCAATACTCTAAGCCAATATAGTCAAATCCCTAATTACAATGATGAACACAAAGTGTTCGATGAAATTCTCCAATGAATATAACCAACATAACATAACCCAATTAGTACACAATACTCTAAATATGGTAGAATTAGCAACATATGACTAAAAGAATATAGATTTTCATTGAAACATACCTTATTGGAGAATTATTATCACTCAATGTGGGAGGATGGCCAACCTTCAAATCTTCACAAACAAATCCGTGAATGCAATTTCTTGGATGATTTAAGAGATATAATATGTTGGTATATCTTTTTCCACAATTGTACTTCAAAGTAGAGGAGCTTTGAGAGGATTTAGAAGAGATGGGTGAGACTAGGGTTTTTTGTTGGAGGAAATGAGGAAAGAGAGAGTATGATTTCAATTTATAGGGAAGAATTTTCGTCCGACTCGGCTGGGTAACTCGGCCCAACGTATGACTCGGTCAGTCGAGTTACTCCCCTACCTCGATCACGTGCCTCGATCTGTGCAGTCACTCAGTCGGACGAGTACCCAAAACTTTCTGGACTACGCATATGTGCCCGCATCACACTCTACTCGGTCCGGTTCACTCGACCGCTCATGTGACTCGGTCAGCCGAGTAAGTCCCTTACCTCGATCAAGTGCCTCAGTCCTCACGTGACTCGGTCGGCTGAGTGACCAAAACTTTCTGGACTACACATATGAGCCCGCGTCTACATCAACTCGATCTGGTTCACTCGATCCCTCACGTGACTCGGTCGATCGAGTAAGTCCCTTACCTCGGTCAAGTGCCTCGGTCCTCACATGACTCGGTGGACGAGTGGCCAAAACTTTCTGGACTACGCATATGAGCCCGCATTTACATCAACTCGGTCTGGTTCACTCAACCCCTCACGTGACTCGGTCGGCCGAGTAAGTCCCTTACCTCGGTGAAGTGCCTTCGTCCTCACATGACCCAGTTGGCCAAGTGGCCAAAACTTTCTGGACTACGCATATGAGCCTGCATCACACTCAACTCGGTTCAGTTCAATCAACCCTTCACGTGACTCGGTCGGCCGAGTAAGTTTCTTACCTCGATCTGTGCAGTCACTCGGTCGACCGAGTGGCCAAAACTTTCTGTAATTTCTTTTTGCGGCACACTCAACTCGGTTCGGTTCTCAACTCGGTCATTAACTCAACTCGGCTGACCGAGTTGAAACTTCAATAATATATATAAATTTTTTTTGTTTGTTTTTGGGCATTTCAATTCATGTAATCAAAACGTATTTTCTTGCAATTATTAATTAATGATTGAAACTGAAGTAAACAATGGTAAATAATATGGAAAAAATAAAATCAATATCGAACACATGAATTGTTTAGATCAAAATAATCTATAGTCACGCATATTACAAATGACCTCCTGTACCACAACCTCGAATTCTTCTAGTTCGCCGACCTCTTTCTTGACCTTGCCCGTCATTTCCTGACGTTTTTTGTTGTCTTCTTCGAATTCCACCTCTTCTACCTCTTATGGGAACAACGGGTGCTTGTGGTTGTATGTCTTCTTCACTCTGTGAATGATCATTATCGGATACATTTTCTACAACATTATTATCATCCACGACTTCTATATCAACATTTTCGTTATCTACTGGATCCTGCCACATATTCAGGCCAGGGGTGACATCTATAAGATCTAGTATGCGTGACATGTATATCATTTTGGTGTCTCTCGTTATCCAATTGAGTACGTAACTCATTCACCTTATTTTCTAGGGCGTTTATATGCCCGTCTCTAACCCCAAGCTGCTCTATTATATTATTATTTTTTCCGTTGCCATGGTACTTATAGTACCACGAAGTAAATTTATTTCATTCCCTAATACTTCTTCTTGTTGCCAAGCACGACATTCTAAAATAGAAATACGGTTAGATGACCAATCCAATTCAACTTGACACATCTTTATACGTCGCCGTAATTTTTGCATTACTTGGTCTTACATGTTGGAAATCACATTTGCAGCAACATCTTTTATCCTCAATCCCTCTATTTCTTCTTTTACTTGTTAATTACATATTTTTAATTGCACCAAACTTGTTGATTTTCTTACGATAGACCGATAAACTTTGTATGTGATTTTCCTATTGGCTCGTGTGGAAGTTGAATGCACCAAACACTATTAAAAATTACAAATCATATTGTTAATTGCACCAAATACTATTAAAAATTACAAATCATATGAATGTATATATCAAACCAAATAAACATTCACTTATAGTAATATAGTCTGTAAAAATTAAATTATGCATATGTATACTAACCTTAGTTTAGTTTACGGAAATGTTTGTGGAAGTTGGAGTTTGTCTTCTTCAACACAATCTACACAATATAGCATAAATGTTTTTTGATGATTAGTGTTTAAGAAAAAAATCATCTCATATCATGCAAAAAATTAAGAAGCTTTAAGGTTAAATGTGGTAAATGAAAAAAAAATTAGGTCACAAATACAACAAAAACAAAATTAACCATGTGAAAGAAAATATAAAGGAAGTAGCAGCAACATTTGGCTCCAAAATACATACTTATTTATACAAAGAAAATTGAGTCGGGATAGCAGCAGTAATTAATTATCCAAATAAATAAGAACAACAAGAAGAAGCTTGAATAAGAAAGTTGAAGAAGAAATTTGGAAAAAAAATGAAGGAGACGAGTGAAGAAGTGAAGAAATGAGGTGAGTGAAGAAAGTTAGAATATGAAATCAAGAGAGAGTGCTAAATTGAGAGAGAGTGAAAGAAATGAGGTGTGAGTGATTCATATATAATGAATTATGAATTCACTCACGGATGCTGCAAAGGATGCTGCTGTGTTCTCATTCACTCTAAAAAGTTGGGTGCTGCAAAGGGTGTTGCTATGTTGTCATTCAATCTGAAAAGTAAAAGTTGGGGTGCTGTAATGGTGCTGCAATGTGTTGTCATTTCCTGCATCTTCATGCCACCTCCTGCAAGTTAAAAAATCATGCAAATTTGACGCATGCATGACAAGAGTTTAAGTGTGTCATAAATTGGTTTAAATTGTGATAGAATGTATCAAATGGTATATAAAAGATAAATACGAGTACAATTTTTTTATAAGTTTTATTTTATTAAAATTACAGTTTTTAATCACTTTTATTTTATTTTATTAAGATGGTGTACTTAATTTTACTTTATTTTATTAAGATGGTGTATTTAATTTTATAGAGTGTGATATTATATAAAACATATTTTTATTAATATAGTGTATTTATAAATACAGTGTAAAAATATTTACTATGTGATATATTTATTAAAAAAATATAATATGATGTTATGATATTTAATATAAAGTGATAATATGTTTTTATAAATATATTTATATATATATATATATGATAATTTCATAATTTTAATTAGCTTATTTTTTAATGATTTTAATTTAAAAATTTGTTTTTGTATGATGTATATAATAAAACGTATATATATATTAGACAAAAACGTATACATAATAATAATAATAATAATAATAATCAAATATTATATTTTTATGTAAATAATATTTTTTTCCTCTTTAATAACATTGTAATAATTTATAATTTAATATATATTTTTATACAATATATATACATATATTCCTACATATATATATCACAACATATATTAGGTAATATATATATATATATATATATTTATAATATATTAAGAAAAAAAGAAAATGGAAAAACGTCGACCGCACTAACGTTTCTTTAAAACGTCAGTGCGGATGACGTTCTTTATTTTAATTATATATATATATATTTATGTATTATTTAAATATATATATATATATTCATCTATTATTATTAGAAAAAATATATATATATAATAATATTTCTTTCAGAAAATTAAATTACAAATAATAATAATTAAAATTAATCTTTAATTTAAATAATGTTTATAAAATATATATACAAAAATTCATATATATATTTACTTGACTAATATAATATAATAGTAAAAATGTATATATATTCAGAATATATATATTTATAATATATAAGAAATAAAAAAATTAAATCAAATGTCGTCAGCGCAACTGACGTTTTTTTAAAACGTCAGTGCGAATTACGATTTTATTTATTTCTCTTTTATTAATTATTTGTGTGTCTATATATATATTTTTTGATGTATTATTATTAAAAATATATATATATATATATATTATTTCTTTCAAAAATTAAAATTATAAATAATAATAATTAAAAATTAATCCATAATTTAAATAATTATTTTATTATCTTATTTAACATTATAATATTTTACTTTTTAAAATTTTAATTTATATAATTTTTATAAAATATATATACATAAATTTGTATATATATATATATATATTTACTTAACTAATAAAATATTATAACAAAAAAAAAATATATATATATATATATTCAGAATATATATTTATAATATATATAACATATATATAACATATAAAAAGAAAAAAAATGAAATGTCGTCAGCGCAACTGACGTTTTATTAAAACATTAGTGCGACTCACGATTTCTATTTTTTGGTTTTTTCGTAAATTATTTATTTATATATATATATTTACGTATTATATATATATATATATATATATATTATTTTTTTAAAATTACACATAATAATATTAATTAAAACTTATGCTTTAATAATATATTTATATATTATTAATATATATATTATTTTATTTTCAGAATATGAATTAATAATTAAAAAATATTTTTAATTTAAATAATTTTTTTATTATCTTAAATAAAATTATAATATTTTACTTTTTAAAATTATAATTTAATATATATTTTTATATATTTACTTAATTAATAAAAATATATATATATACATATTCAAAATATATATTTAGAATATATATATATGTATATATAATATATATATTTTATGAAAATAAATAAAAAAAGGGTCACCTTATTTGACATTTTTTTAAAACGTCAATTAAGGTGATGTTTATTATTTTTTCATTTTTATTTATTCGGATATATATATATATATGATTATTTTTTCAGAATATGAATTAATAATTAATAATTATTCTTTAATTTAAATAATTTTTTTATTATCTTAAATGAAATTATAATATTTTACTTTTTAAAATTATAATTTAATATATATTTTTTTATATTTACTTAATAAATAAAAATATATATATATATATACATATTCAAAATATATATTTAGAATATATATATATTTTATAAATATATATATATATATATTTCTATATAATATATATATATATATTATATAACAGAAAAAATAATATATTTGTTTATTATATTATTTAAAAATCATCAATTAAGGTGATGTTTGTTATTTGTTTTTCTTTTTTATTTATTCTGATATATATATATATATATATATATATATTTTTATATATTATTAATATATATATTATTTTATTTTCAGAATATGAATTAATAATTACAAATTATTCGTTAATTTAAATAATTTTTTTATTATCTTAAATAAAATTATAATGTTTTACTCTATAAAATTATAATTTAATAAATATTTTTATATATTTACTTAATAAATAAAAATTTATCTATACACATATTCAAAATATATATTTAGAATATAAATATATATTTTATAAATATATATATATATCTATATATAATATATGTGTGTGCGAGGATATATATATATATATATATATATATATATATATATATATATATGTATGTGAGTACGAGTGTATATATATATATATGTTGTTAGGTGTGTGTATATATATACATATATATATGCATGCATGTATGGTATGTATGTGTGATCAACTGTATATATATATTTGAGAAATAAAAACGTCATCGTAGGTGACGTTTTTAATTTGAGTTTTAAATCGTCAGCCCCGCTGAAGTTTTATCTAAAAATCGTCAGCGCGGGTGACGTTTGACGTATTTTAAAAAAACTTTTACAAAACCAACCCATTTCGTAAATTTTTTTTTCACATTATTCTGAAAAAAAACCCTATTCTATTGTATTATATGAAAAAAAAATTAAAATAAATACTAAACTACATAAACAAAATTGAATTACCATCAATTAATTCAGATTGAGTCACACTTTTATATTTAAACTAGTATTTCTCTTGTGCGTTGCATGATTTATAGTTTGATAATAAAATAAGTTACTATAAAAATTGTAATATATATTTTAAAAATAAAATACATAATTATATAAAATATATTTTAGAAAAAAATATCTCACAATATGAAAATATACCACAATTAATATATGAAAAATATTTTATATTTAAAAATTAATATTTTATTTTTACATATGCAATATGGATATTAAATTGAAGATCACGAAAATATGATTAATTTGATATATATTTCATAAAAACAAAGTTGTGATGAAAAAATTATAAGCCTTTGAAAATTAGAATAAAAAAACAAATAAGAAGAAATTATGATTGATCATTGTACTTTCTAAAATTAAAAATATATTTTCGGCCGGAAAATCTCATTTATGTAATTTCTTCCAACTGTCTTGCTTCTATATAATTATAGATGTTTATGATTTATTTTACCCAAGATAATTAAAGTAAAATACAAGGTGATAAAATTGATAAACTCCCTATAATTACCCACACAAAAATTACTATATATATATATATATATATATAAATATATATAATAGCAGAAACAGTACATAGTTAGAAACTATTGTATTTTCCCGCCCAAAATTATTACTTAATCTGGAAGTACACATGGCATCATCTAATTGGACAAATTTATATTGTTAAATTTATATTTAAGTTAAACAATGAGCTAATTGTTTGCATTCACTCATAAAAATTGTTTACTTAATTAATAGGTCAAACTTTCTTTAAATGTTTTTTGTAGGAAATATTCATATTTTATAAATATATATCTTATAAAATACTGTCATATTTTACTAAGAAAGTCAAAAACTGCCTAAAATTAACAACTGAAATTAATGGTGAAATACATTATTTGCCAAAAACTTTGACCGTCTGTACATTAATTGCTAATGTATTTTAATAGTTTTTATACTTCCATATGCAGAAGATATCAAGTCCAAAATATAATAAATTTTTTAAAATATATTCTCAATTGAACAACGTAAGTAATATATCACATTCAACTAAAATGACGTTATATTCTTACTACCTAATAATACATATATAATCTTATTTTAAAATAAAATATTTTAATCATTACATTTTATTGATTTAATTAATTATGTTTGCATTTAAAAAAATTAATGTATATTAAGTCACTATCTTTATATTGTGATTATTATATTATTATTTTTTCTCCACTTTTAAGTTAATTAAACTGTAATAATTAAATCATTATATTTAACATAACATAATATAATATGTTAATTTTAAATTACATCATCTAATTAATTGCTTTGTGACCGTAAGTAGGTAATTAATAGTATTACCTTAAGTATTAAAATATTAAATATAAAATGTAGCTAATTTAGGAGATTTTTTTATATGAATCAATTATTGAAGCCAAGTTAAATATGCACGACATTTATGAATTGATTTGACACTATTAAACACTATTAAAGCAGTGTAATTATTAAATCATAATTATGAATGATTTTTTTTAAATATGGTCAATACCTTACTTAAATTGAGTGTCGAATTAATGGAATTATTAATTATGATAGAATATGAGATATCTTTCATTAATTTAAAGCATAATTAATTGTGTGTTCAATCAGTGTGATTATTAACCCTTAATTATATCATTATTATTATTATATATGTAAAAGTCAGAAACTGTCTAAAATTAACAACCGAAATTAATGGGATTATTAATTATGACAGAATATGAGGTATCTTGTATGAATTTAAAGCATAATTGATTGTGTATTAATTCAGTATAATTATTAAATCTTAATTATATCATTTATTAATTTAAACATGGTCAATAACTTACTTAAATTAACCAATTAAGAACTTAAACATGGCCCAACTAAGAAATGGACTTGTGTCATACATGAATCATATGTTACTAATTAATAATATTAATATGCTATTTATAAACTGTTCTAATGTAATAAAATAAAATAATTACATGATAATATATAAAAAAAATATTATCTATTTATTAAATACGAAGAAATGTGAAATTGATTTTTTTAATAAAAAATATCTAATTTTGGATACTATTATTTTATAAGAATTTTTTTGAATTTATTATATAGAGATATTTTGAATAATTTAAAATAATTATATCTATATATATCATTTATTTAAGTACTATAGATTGATATATATTCTCAATCTCTATACTCTAAATATTAGTTAATTTTAAATCAGTCATTAATTAATTATCAATAAAATCAATGCACTAGGTGTTAGTATAAATAGACTCATTTGACCTAAGTAGTATCACATAATTTTCATTCGAAATCGTCATTTGTGTTCACTCTAGGTATTATGATACTAAAGTTAGTTGATAGATAATATGTTAATATTGTTGTAATATAACTTCTTTTTTTATATTCACAGGTATTTGTTGATTTTCACACGATGTCGTCAAACTTTGTTTTATGTAAGGATCTCGATCCCAAGTTGTCGAAATTGGCAATTAAATTGCGTTGCACAAGGATTTATGAAGCACCCGCTTATGGTTATAGAAATAGCATTTCAAATCTTGAGTGTCACTTCCATGATGCTGAGGTATTCGTAGAATGTATAAATTAATATTAATATTGTAAATTTTATAATATTATTCTAAAATTTTATATATTTTGATTGTGTTACATGATATATTGTTAGGGTGTTACAATTCATGGAACTATAAAAGCAGGACAAATTAACGATCTCAATAAGAAACTATTTGAAGGATGTCTCTACATTGTACGCAATTTTGTTGTAACCAATAACAAAATTCGTTACAAAACAACTCCCAATGAAAAGAAGATTCTTTTCATTTCATCTACTAAAATGACTGAATTCTTTGATAATAATTTTCCATGCAATATGTATGATTTAAAACCAATTGGAGAACTTATCTCTGGCAATAAGGTTGAGGAAGATCTTCTCAATGGTAATATTTTTAGTTGATTGTATATTTTAAAAGTTATATTTAATAACTATTTATTTATTATTATTATTAATTTGTAATTATTATATCATTAATTCAGATATCATTGGGAGAATTGTCACTGTTTATCCGTGCCAAATCAAAGATGTAAAGGGCAAGCCTACAAGAATGATGGAGATGACTTTGGAAGATACAAAGTAAATATATTTATTCATATTTTATAATCGTTATTATGTTTGATTTTGCTCATAAATAATTTTTCTAATTTTATTGTTTATGGTGGTGTTATAATAGGGGCAATCATCTAAAAGTTACATTTTGGGAGGAGTTTGTTGATGAATTGAAAAAAGTAATTATTAATGCTGGTACTGAACCATCGTTGTTATTCTTAAGATGTTTTTGTCCGAAGCTCTTTGGTGGTATGTTCTACATATTTGTTTTATTTATTCAACAAATAATACTTTTTATTTTTTAATAAATATATCAATATACCATCTTATATATTTTCATGTATATTCTATTTGTTGCCAATGTTTCTGTTTCCACTAGCTACCACGCATCAAAGCTTATATACTCTAATGACATCAAAGTGATCATTGGTTTTAAAAGCAGGTATACTAAATTAACATTATATAATATTTTTTGTTAATCAAGTATAAAGGTATTAAATTTATTTTAATTTTGTTTTAAAAAAATTATGTAATAGGTTTGAGAATTCTGATAGACGAAGAACCTCAATCAGCACTGTCACTTTGGATTTTGGTTCATCAAATGATGATGATTTTGTGAATGGTACACCTAAAGTAAGAACTATTGATCAATTGATCAAAAACCCAAAGGTAAAAATTTACTATATTTTCATTTACAATTTTTGAAATTGGTAATGATTATATATATTATGAAAAAGTATTATGTTTTATAGGTGTTAATTATTTAATGTTTCAAATGTTTCATAGATTGGGAATTTTCGGATATTTGGAAGAATCGTGGATGTTGAATCTTATGGAGATTGGTTCTATATTTCTTGCAAGCGGTGTATGAAGAAGATTGACAAAGAAGAAGGTCGTTTCTTTTGTCTGAATTGTTCAAAGTATTATATAAGTGGAAATATGAGGTGAGAATTATTTATGTGATACATGTTTAATAAATATATTTCAAATATTAAAAAAATTATTAATATAAATTTATGTTGGTATAAAGTTCGTGTTTTGGTTTTGGATGCAAGTAGCAACGTATCATTCATTTTGTGGGATACAGTTTGCAATGAATTATCTGGAAAAAATGCGGGCGAGATGTTTGATAATGCATTTGGAGGTAATTGACAAAAAAAATATTATTAATATTTCTCATTTATATTATATTTTAATTTAGTTTTTTGCAAAATTAACTTTTAGAAATATGTTTATAGCATTCTGTTGGGGATCATCCAACAGAGTTTGAAGACATAATTGGAAGGGAGTTATTGTTCAAGATTCAAGTGAAATCAGAATATATTAATAATTTTAACAACACTTTTAGTGTTGTCAAAATTATTTCTGATGATACCATTATCCCTAAATACTCTGCAATCATGAACTCAAATCAGGTAATATTTCAAATATAATTTTATTTGTTCAAATTTTTTACTATTTTCTGTATTATTGTTATATAATTCTGTATTTTGTGTAGGAATCTGACTATCTATCAAAAATTAATGTGGAGGATATAACTATTAATTGTATTTATATTTAATTTATTTTTCTTAATTTATATATTTTGACTTATTAAAAATGTCCAAAAGGTTGATTCTAATGATGATGAAGTTAACTCTCCGGACAAAGATGGTGCTGGTGGAAAGAATGTTGTTGATCTTTCAGATGACTCAATGGTTAAGAGGTTGTTGTTTGAGATTACTCTTCAAGTGTTAACTCGAAAAGGGCAAATAAGTTATCAACAGTTAAAATTGAGAAGGGGTAATTTTTTCCTTTTGTTTTTTTTATTATAAGTTTGAGTTCACATTGATTCATAAATCTCAACTTTTGTTGATTGTTTAGTCTGTTTTGAGGTACATTGTGTTTCTTCATTTTATGTATTTTGATGTTGCTTGGATTTTAAGTATTTTGAAACTCTTATGTCCCTTTTAATCATATCAAAATTTTATAGTTTGAACCATACAAATTATAAATTTTTAAATACTCTATCTTTCAACATATTTTTCAAAATAAGTAACAATTTTTTATAATTAGAAACAAATATATAAATTGTCAAACTTGATTATGTTATAAGTTTTAATATAATGTGATTTGTTTTAATATAATAGATATTGATTACAATATGTATATGTTATGATCAACATATACATATATATTCATGGAAGTAAATACAAGAATTTGATCGACCAAAAAAATGTAGAAAATTCATGGACATAAATAAAATTTGTCTAAGAAAATCTCTAAACACACACATATATATGCATATGAGAGAGAGAGAGAGAGAGAGAGGGAGAGAGAGAGAGAGAGAGAGAGTAAAAGCACTTAATTACCGATACTTAAAATTATGGTAAATTAAAATATTTAAAGTCAATAGATTGTTTTGTTTTGTGATTATTATATTATTATTTTTTCTCCATTTTTAAGTTAATTAAACTGCAATAATTAAATCATTATATTTAACATTACATAATATAATATGTTAATTTTAAATTACATCATCTAATTGATTGCTTTGTAACCGTAAGTAGGTAACTAATAGTATTACCTTAAGTACTAACATATTAAATATAAAATGTAGCTAATTTAGGAGATTTTTTTATATGAATCAATTATTGAAGCCAAGTTAAATATGCATGACATTCATTAATTTAATACTTTCATCACCGTCTATACATTATTTTAATAGTTGTTATAATTTTACGTATTTGCCAACATAAATTAACAATCAATATGAGATATCTTTGAATTATTTGCCAAAAACTTCTAATTAATTCAAATTAAACATTGTTGTTATAATTATATTTTGGGTTGTTAAAAAATTTATTATTTTAAAATTTGTTTAAAATGATAAAAAAAAATTATGGTATGTAATTGCATAATTTACGTAAGTTTTGGAATTAGCAATAAATAAATAAATAAATTGATTTGATCCACAATTTGTGATTAATAAGAAATCAATTAACTGCTGCACTAAATCTTGGAAAAAGATGTTGAAGATTAATAGGAATCAGTTATTTCAATTATTTTCACATATACGAGGTAGGTGAGTTGTTCAAACATTATTAAAGCAGTGTAATTATTAAATCATAATTATATCTTTATTAATTTAAATATGGTCACTAACTTACTTAAATTAAGTGTTGAATTTAATGGAATTATTAATTATGATAGAATATGAGATATCTTTTATTAATTTAAATCATAATTAGTTGTGTGTTCAATCAGTGTGATTATTAACCCATAATTATATTATTATTATTATTATTATTATTATTATTATTATTATTATTATTATTATTATTATTATTATTATTATTATTATTATTATTATTATTATATATGTAAAAGTCAAAAACTATCTAAAATTAACTACCAAAATTAATGGGGTTATTAATTATGACAGAATATGAGATATCTTTTATGAATTTAAAGCATAATTGATTGTGTATTAATTCATTATAATTATTAAATCTTAATTATATCATTATTAATTTAAAGGTCAATAACTTACTTAAATTAACCAATTAAGAACTTAAACATGGCCCGACTAAGAAATGGACTTGTGTCTGTACGTGAATCATATGTCACTAATTAATAAATATTAATATGCTATTAATATTAATATACTATTTATAAACTGTTCTAATATAATAAAATAAAATAATTACATGGTAATATAAAAAATTATATATTAATCGTATCCGAATATACTATTTTCAATAATCATGTAAGTTAAAAGATTAAAAATAAGGTAGGTAAGCGTTGGAAAAATCGATTTTATATGGGCCTTGAAAAATGATATAATTATGATTTTATAATTATATTATTATTAATTTAAATATGGTCAAAGACTTACTTAAATTAACAACCCAATTTAATGGAATTATTAAGTATGACAGAATATGAGATATCTTTCATAAATTTAAAGCATAATTAATTGTGTGTTCAATCAGCGTAATTATTAACCCATAATTATATCATTATTGTTATTATATATGTAAAAGTCAATAACTGACTTAACTTAACAATCAAAATTAATAGTAATATTAATTATGACAGAATATGGGTTATCTTTCATGAATTTAAATCATGATGAATAATTAATTGTGTATGCAATCAGTGTAATTATTAAACCATAATTATTTTGGAGGTGAGAATTTGTATTAAATAAGTTTCCATATTTGCCATTATTATTATACATATATAGACTTTATACATACGTATATCAAATATACATATATATATATATGATATATACATTTTCCCTATCAAATAAATATATATTATATGATAATTTATTATATACAAATATATATCTATATATATATATATATATATAGATATATACATATGTCTTCTTCAATTCACCTTTAGATTAGTTTCATCATAACTAAGAAGAAAGGTATGCCTCAATTTCATCTTTGGTGTTTGCCAAATCAATTTATTAGTTTTTATCCGATGATTTTAGATATTATGTGATTTGTTATGATGATTATGTTATAAATTTAAAGATGTTAAATCCTTATTATCTTGTGCTTTGAATGATGTTTATATTTATTATTTTATATTTCAGAATTTGAGAGATATGGAGTATCATCTAATGCATAGATTCATTCATAAATTTAGTGTACGTGACGATTTTGAATCACTGGTAAGCGATATATTTTGTTTTTGTTTTTATATTTTGATTATATTTTCAATATATAATTTTTTTAATTTTTTTTGTTACAGGTCTTTCCCAATAAATTTATAGAGAAGATAGATGCACAATGTGGAATGATCGCAAACATCAAAATTTTTTAACGTTCATCATTGTGGACAGTTAAATTGTAAAAATTAATGGAAGGCTTGGTTTTCCTGATGGTTTTGAAGAAATATTGGATTTTGCATCTATTATTCCCAATGAAATAATTATTGTAGCATATGCAGGAAAATCAATTTTTTATATATCATTTTATGGAGATGACTTTTGTGATAGAGATAGATTTTGGCTCGATCAATCTCCAGGTATGTTTGCAACTAAATTCATAATAGTTTTTTTGTATTAATTTATATGTATTTATTCATAAATTAATATAATTTTTATTTATTATTTGTTAGGTTTATCACAGTTCTCAGAAAAAAGTGAATCGAGATTCAATCCCATTGATAACTCAAATCTTACACATTTATTACCTGATGTCAGTTACAACTATTTTCAAATTCAGTTGAATAGTTGAATCAATCTAATCTTAGAAGAGACGACTGGTATATAAAACTTTTTTTCAATTCAATCAATTTAGTTTTAATTAATACATTATTGTACTTTTTAATATTTTATCTTTATGCACTTCACAGGTCATTCCAACGAATTATATGTTGACATATTTCGGAAGAGTAACAGAAAAAAGAAAATAGCCGAACTTATGTCTGGAAGTTAAGTCTGGATTGTTGAGTTGAGAAGCCAAGCTGGAAATTTATGTATGTTGCAATGCAAGATATTTTTTCAATAGAATAATCTAAGTATTGGATCTTCATTAACATTAGAATTAGTTGAT
This sequence comes from Caryopteris x clandonensis, assembly GCA_028749325.2. NCBI lineage: Eukaryota > Viridiplantae > Streptophyta > Magnoliopsida > Lamiales > Lamiaceae > Caryopteris > Caryopteris x clandonensis. The sequence goes on along the minus strand of JAPYKT020000051.1, from coordinate 163,721 downwards.
AGTGATGACTTAATGTTTAATGTTATATTTAAACATTAAATGTCATGTAAAAAATCTATTTGGTTATGGATTTTTATGCTAAGTTAATGTTATTAAAGTACTAATCATTATAATAAACCATTTATTGTTTAACTATATTAATTTGTATTATGTATTAAATTTTATAATAGAATAATTAATTTTTAAACTATACATTACTAATTTTTGCAAACCAAAAAATGAATAAAAATAATTATTATTGAAAAAGAAAATTTTATTGTCTAATTTATATTGACAATTACTATCGAAATTTTGAGATTATAAATATCATAACTAAACCCACTGTGCTTAATAACATTTATAATTAATAAATAATAAATAACTTGATGAGTGCGGCTATTCATACCCTTAATTCTCTAAATATACTCGAAGTCTAAATATACCACATATAAAATTGATATTTATATTTATACTTTTATCATGTATCAAGTATTTTACATACATAATATATTGGCAAGTAATTTACTAACGTAAATTATGTAATTACATAGCATAATTTCTTTTATCATTTTAAACAAATTTTAAAATAATAAAATTTTTAACAACCGACAATATAATTATAACAACTATGTTTAATTTGTATTAATTATAAGTTTTTGGCAAAATAATTCAAAGATATCTCATAATGATTGTTAATTTCTGTTTGCAAATACGTTTAATTATAACAACTATTAAAATACATTAACAATCAAATTAATTAGTGATTAGGTCTAAATTAATTATAATATCTATGGGTTGACTTAATAATTTTTTGTTGGGATCGAATTTGGAGCAAATAAATAACTGATTCCTATCAATCTTCAATATCTTCTTCCAAGATTTAGTGCAACAGTTAATTGATTTCTTATTAATCACAAATTGTGGATCAAATCAATTTCTTTTATTTATTTATTGCTAATTCCGAAACTTACGTAAATTATGTAATTACATAATATAATTATTTTTTTTATCATTTTAAACAAATTTTAAAATAATAAATTTTTAACAACCCACAATATGCAAGAATTACAGATATTTTTTTATATTATTGTTAATCAATTTTTATATTAATTAATTGGAAATTGGCAAATAATTTAGGTAATCTATATAAATATATTTGAATAAGTTTGATTATAACAAGTATTAAAATACATTAACAATTAAATTAAGTAGTGATTAGGTCTAAATTAATTTTAATATTTATGGGTTGACTTAATAAGTTTTTGTTGGGATCGAATTTGGAGCAATTAAATAACTGATTCCTATTAATCTTCAATATCTTCTTACAAGATTTAGTGCAGCGGTTAATTGATTTCTTATTAATAAAAAATGGTCGATCATATTAACATATACATATATACTTATGGAAGTAAATACAAGAATTTGATCGACCAAAAAAATGTAGAAAATTCATGGACATAAATAGAAGTTGTCTAAGAAAATCTCCAAACACACACATATATATGCATATGTGTGAGAGAGAGAGAGAGAGAGAGAGAGAGAGAGAGTAAAAGCACGTAATTACTGATACTTAAAATTATGGTAAATTCAAATTTTTAAAGTCAATAGATGGTTTTGTTTTGTGATTATTATATTATTATTTTTTCTCCACTTTTAAGTTAATTAAACTGCAATAATTAAATTATTATATTTAACATTGCATAATATAATATGTTAATTTTAAATTACATCATCTAATTGATTGCTTTGTAACCGTAAGTAGGTAACTAATAGTATTACCTTAAGTATTAACATATTAAATATAAAAATGTAGCTAATTTAAGAGCTTCTTTTATATGAATCAATTATTGAAGCCAAGTTAAATATGCATGACAGTCATTAATTTAATACTGTCATCACCGTCTATACATTATTTTAACATTATTAAAGCAGTGTAATTATTAAATCATAATTATATCATTATTAATTTAAATATGGTCAATAACTTACTTAAATTAAGTGTTGAATTTAATGGAATTATTAATTATGATAGAATATGAGATATCTTTCATTAATTTAAAGCATAATTAATTGTGTGTTCAATCAGTGTGATTATTAACCCTTAATTATATCATTATTGTTATTATATATGTAAAAGTAAAAAATTGTCTAAAATTAACAACCGAAATTAATGGGATTATTAATTATGATAGAATATGAGATATCTTTTATGAATTTAAAGCATAATTGATTGTGTATTAATTCAGTATAATTATTAAATCTTAATTATATCATTATTAATTTAAACATGGTCAATAACTTACTTAAATTAACCAATTAAGAACTTAAACGTGGCCCAACTAAGAAATGGACTTGTGTATGTACGTGAATCATATGTCACTATTTATATGCTACTAATTTGTATAGGAAAGATGATCTATTTATTAAATAGGATGAAATTTGAAATCTCTTATTTTAATAAAAAATTATCCAATTTTGAATACTATTGTTAATATTTTTATAAGAATTGTTTTGAATTTATTATATATAAATAATTTTAATAATTTAAAATAATAATATATATATTATTTAATTTTGGATTATTAAGCCCGTGGCATTTATTGATTAGGCATACAAGAAAATGTATTGAGTTATGACAATTATTGAGTTATGACTTAGCATATTTAAATACAAATTTCTTTGGAAAAATAAACCAAGCACAATCGACAACCAAATTACTTATTTTATTATTTCCCTAATTTTATGCATTAGGAAATTATGAGAATCAAATTTGATGCTAATCTTAATTGAAGATTGATTAATTGGAATAGTCATCACATATACACCATATATCAATATTCAAAGAAAAAAAAAGTTTTCAAAAGAATTATCATCCATAGGTATCAACGTGAGAAAGCTTGAAGGTTCTACCATTATCAATAATAAACGTTCAAGATCTGAATCAAATCCCAAAGGTGGGTACATTTTTTTTATATTTCTTATTCGTTTTTTTTTTTATTATTTTATAGAGTTTAGTAAAAATGTATTCAACTCAACATGCTTTATATATTAATTGCAACTCGAAAATAGATTTGTTCGTATATATTATACCACTAATATTCATGCATTACATTTGCAATTTATACATGCCTTATTAGTGTTTACATAATAGACTCTCCTTTTTTCATCAAATTATCTTTTTTTCTTCCCTCCATTACCATAATATTATATTATAAAACTGCCTCCTTCCTTTAGCAGAGTTAGCTCCACTCCAGCACTGTTTTTACCTGGCGACGTGATCGTGAGAATTGTCCTGCCATGAGTGAATAGAAAATAGAAAATGTATATTGATGTTCCCAAAGTATACCCATCCTTAAATAAGGTTATCAAGATTTAATACACATTTAGTTTGTTGTTTTATTTCAGCACCATTCTGCTATATCCCACTTTCGCTTTAGAATTCTATTTAAACTTTCATACTTCTCAACTTTTGAAGGTTTCATAAGATATCCTAAAGACCATTATTTGTGTTAATTATTCTTCCATTAAGAAATTAGAAAGATAGATTTTCCATCATAGCTAAGTAGTTCCTTTGGTTTATGAACCAGTTGTTGATCTCCTTCAGATTCAACCCCGTTGATTAATTTTGTCCGCAATATTGAGCGTAGTTAGTAACAATGGAACCCTACCTACAACAACGTGGTCATATGGACAGCTTAAGGCCATTACCATTTCATTGAATGAGGTTTATTAGTTATATTTGTAAACCAATGCACAATCACTCGTAGACAACCATATATATATATATATATATATATATATATATATATTAAAATCTCATGTATTCTACTTTTTTTTTCTTTTTCTAATAATTATTTGAGTTATTGGAAAAATCTCACAGTTGGGGAACATAAAAAGAAAGCCCTCATTCATAGGTATTTATTACCTCGACTTTACGTGACTCTAAATATATATAAGAAATAATTTATTTAAATAATATAATATATAATTAAACATAATATATTGGAAATCTATTGCAAAACCGTATTGTCAAACTTGTATAAGTATATACACAAATTCGTTGATATAAATTAATAGTAATTGTACTAAAAGTTTATGAATGTTAACTCAGTTTGTATTCATAAATTTTGTTTTTATATATTATAAATTAACATAAATATATTCATATATTATTTAATTAGAAATACATAGTTTGATTACTGATAATAAATATTAATTTGATCAAATCTAAAAAAAATTAAGTTATTTAGATAGATTATTAAACCTGTGTTTATTGGTTTTTTTTTTTTTTTTTGTTAAAGTTGTCCATTAATTCCTTAAATCAACAATATAATAATCTTACTTATTACTTAATATTAATATGCTCATTTGCAAATTAGTTGCAACTCTTTGAAGATACTTAATTATAATATTAATTCAAAATGATTTTTGTTCTTTTTTTCCTTTTATAAGTAGTGTAATATTAAAAAATTTAGTATCTTTGTAAAAATCATTTGGATTTTCAATTCTAATTCTTAAAAATATCCATCTTTGTATTCTGACATCTTATATTGTATGAATTTCAGAGAATGATGGATCACTTTTATTTAAGAATTCTAGGTCAGATGCTACTCATAGTATTCGTCATGTCTTTGGAGAATCTTTTGTAAATTCATCTCATCAATTATCTTCAATTTCACCTTTAAATGACATCACGAATGGTACAGTTTAATTATTTAATCTTTAAATATCTATTTTGATGCTTAATGCTTATAATTTAGTTTTTTTGGATAATTTTTTTTATATCTTTTTTACAGTTTGCAGCTCAAGTATGTTTGTTGGAAAATATTTTTCATTCCAAGAAAATTTCCATTCTATAATGAATGAATCAGTTACAGTAGTTACACGTGAACAACAACCTGAGATTATTGATCTAACTTCTGAAGATGCAATATTGCAAGAGTTTGCAAAAAATGATCAAGTTTTTCAAGAATTGATCAACTTAAACGAGAACAGTCGTGAAATAATAGAAATTGATCCTGATGACACATGTTATAATGGTGCTGATTTTTTCAATTGTAAGTTTTAGTTTTTGGTTGTACTATTATCTATATAAATATTCATTTATATATATATATATATATGTAATAAATAATTATAGTAAATTTTAACACATATCAATGCTCAAGTAAATTAACATTTTAAAGTTTTAAATTATTATATATTCAATATTTTAATGGATGTAACGTATAAAACTAATGAGTGTCTTTTTAGTTATGCAGCTGCTGAATATTGGGACATTGGAGATCCTACACATAGATGTGAACATTTTGGGGCCTCATTTTGGAATCATAAACGAACACGTACAAATCTCAAACACAAAAATCCTAAATTTTCACTATGTTGCATGAATGGTAGGGTATAGCTCCCCCAATCAAGAGACCACCTCAAGTATTATACAATCTCCTACATGGTGATAGTGATCGAAGCAATCATTTCATGGAAAATATATGTTCTTACAATAGTATGTTTTCTTTTACATCATTGGGATAAGATTGACAAAAGTCATAATAATGGAAATTCTCCTCCAATTTTTAAGCTTAATGGTCAAAACTATCATTTAATGGGTAGTCTATTACCTGTTGATGGTGTTGCACCAAAATTTGCTCAACTTTATATTTATGATATAGCTAATGAAGTTCAGAATCATCTTCACTTTGTCAGGTATGTTTCAAGAATAACTCATGTTTATTAATTTTATCAGTTTATTTAAAATATATGTTTTAAATTATAAGCAAATTTATATAACACTAATAGTTATTAATTTTCATGTATTATAGACATAATGGAGACATAAATACTCTTCATGCTGAAATAGTTGCTGATTTGAAGGATATGATTGATCAAAATAATTTATTGGTCAAAACTTTTAGAATGGTTGGACAAAAGATACAAGAAGGACATTCTGGAATAAAGTTGAGGTTGTTAGGTAAAAGAGGATGTGATGCTAGAAGATACAACCTTCCATCAACTTCTAAAGTTTCAGCATTGATTGTTGGTGATTTTGAGGAAAGTATGGGTGATCGAGACATTTTGGTGGAGACTAAAACTGGGCATCTTCAACGAATCAATGAACTTAATGCTTCATACCTTGGTTTGCAATACCCTTTACTTGGTGATTTTGAGGAAAGTATGGGTGATCGAGACATTTTGGTGGAGACTAAAACTGGGCATCTTCAACGAATCAATGAACTTAATGCTTCATACCTTGGTTTGCAATACCCTTTACTTTTTCCATGTGGCAAAGATGGTTATAGAGAAGATATTCCATTTTCTGATTATATATTAGAGAAACCTGGTAGAATAAAGAGGGTTGCAGGAAAGGCATGATCAACCTTCTTTAATTCTTAAATCTAAGAGATTATTTCAACAATATATTGTTGATGCATACACTATGATTGAAGCTGGTAGGTTAAAATATGTAAGAACACACCAAAAAGAATTGAGGTGTGAGATGTACAAAGATATTGAGGATGCAATAATGTGTGATGAGACAGATTCTCGAATGCAAGGAAAATGTGTAATTCTTCCACCATCATTTACTGGGTGCACGTTACATGATACAAAATTACCAAGATGCAATGGCAATTTGCAGGTGGGCAGGATATCCCGATTTGTTTATTACATTTACGTGCAATCCAAAATGGCCAGAAATAGTTCGTTTTCTTGATGAAAGTTGTCTTAAACCAGAAGATCGTCCAGATATAATATCTCGAGTATTTAAGGTAAAACTTGACAGCATGATAGAAGATCTTCGTAAGAATAAGATTTTTGGTAACGTAAGAGCAGGAAACTTTCATTATTACAATAAAAGTTTATTTGATATATTTAAAAATGTTTAAAAATTATCATTTTTATATGAATTGAATTTTTGTTAATGTTTCTATTAATAGTAGTTATAATTGTTTCAATTGCAGTTGTTTATACTGTAGAATTTTAGAAACGTGGTTTGCCTCATGCCCACATACTTCTCTGGCTTGACAATGAATCAAGGGTTCCTTCTGCAAGTCATATTGACAGTATGGTTTCAGTTGAAATCCCTGACAAGGTATCAGATCCTGAATATTATGCTGTAGTACGTGATTTTATGATTCATGGCCCATGCTGAGCCTTGAGGAGGAATTCTCCTTGCATGTCCGAAGAAGAAAATTGCACCAAACATTTTTAAAAAAAGAAAACAGAAGAAACTACTAAAGATGAGGATGGTTATCCTGTGTATAGAAGGCGAAATGATGGAAGAACTATTTTAAAAAATGGTGTTGAGATTGATAATGACTTTTTTGTTTCTCACAATCGATATCTCCTTCTAAAATATGGTGCTCATATTAACGTCGAATGGTGTAACCAATCTAGGTCCATAAAATACCTATTCAAGTATGTGAATAAGGGACATGACCGTGTAACTGCATCATTTTATCAGAGTAAGCAGGATGAAGAAACTGGACTAGAAGTAGATGAAGTTAAGATGTACTATGATTGTAGGTACATTTCTCCGTGTGAAGCAGCTTGGAGAATTTTTGGATTTGAGATTCAGTTCAGAAATCCTCTAGTTGAGCGTCTAAGTTTCCACCTTCCCGATGAACAAAATATATTTTTTATTGATTTTGATCCATTAGATGAGGTTATCAACAAGCCATCTATAAAATATAGTATGTTTCTAGCTTGGATGGAAGCAAATAAAAATTACCCAGAAGCGGAGCACCTTACTTATTCGGAATTTCCTTAGAAATTTGTATGGAAAAAAGATAAGAGAAAATGGGTTAAAAGATCAAGAGGGTTTTCAATTGGACGTGTATGTAAAGCATATTACCTTCGAATACTCATAAATGTTGTTAAGGATTGAAAATACTATGATGATTTCAAATTTTATGAGAACGTAAAGTACGATACATTACAAGATGCTGGCTATGCAAGGGGACTTCTGGATGATGACAAGGAATACATTGATGGTATAGCAGAAGCAAGTCAATGGGCATCTGCTCAATCATTGTGGAATTAATTAGTGACATTATTATTTTCTGGAAGTATTAGCCATCCAGAAGTTGTGTGAGAAAAGTGTTGGATATATTTGTCAGATGACATTCTGTACAGACAACGAAGAATGATGAGTTATCCAGGTATATTCAAAATAAATTTATAGTTACTATTTACAAAATATTTATTGTATTTTTTTATTATTTATATTTAATAGTTAAGATAATTAATATATTTTACAGATTTGATAATGTCTGATGACAACATCAGAAACCTTGCTTTAATAGAGGTGGATAAACTGTTGAGAACTCTTGGAAAGGGATTGCAAGATTATGATGGTATGCCTGTTATAGATTTTGAATCATCAATGTCTTCACAAAACAGACTGATATGTAATGAATTGTCATACAATAAAGCTGAGATGAAAAGATAACATGATTTGTTAATAAAGAAGTTAAATGCGGAGCAACGTCATATTTATGATGAAGTTATTCGATCTGTTGTAACTAATAAAGGAGGGGTCTTTTTGTGTACGGTTATGGTGGTACTGAATTTTTTTTTTCTATGGAAGACTATATCTGCATCAATGAGATCTAAGGGATTGATTGTTTTGAATGTTGCATCTAGTGGAATAGCATCTCTCCTATTGCCCGGTGGAAGGACAACTCACTCACATTTTTCTATTCCCATTAACATACATGATAATTCCACATGCAACATAAAACAGGGTAGCCAATTTTTTGAGCTATTTGTTAAATGCAAGTTGATAATTTGGGATGAAGCTCCTATGGTTCATAAAAACTGCATAGAAGCATTGGATACAACGTTGAAGGATATAATGCAGTTGAGTAATTCAACATATTCAGATAAAATTTTTGGAGGAAAAACTGTGGTTTTGGGTGGAGTTTTCAAACAGATTCTTCCAGTGATTCCAAAAGGTAGTAGACAAGATATTGTTCATGCAACAATTAATTCTTCGTATATTTGGGATGAGTGCACCGTCCTTAGGTTAACAAAAAATATGAGGCTACAAAACATTAATTCAATCACTGATCGAGATGATTTGAAACAATTTTCAGAATGGACGGCTGCATTAGGTGATGGTATAATTGGTGATCATCATGACAATGGTGCTAAAATTGATATTCCTGAGGATATTTTGCTTAAACCTGGAGAAGATCCGATCAGACCAATTGTTAATAGCACTTATCCCAATTTTCAAAGTAATCTTGATGATCCTTCTGTTTTGCAGGACAGGGCTATACTTGCCCCTACTTTGGATGTGGTTGAATCAATAAATGGTCATATGATAAAGATGAACATGCATGAGTTAAAGACATACCTGATTCTGCATGCAAGTCAGATTCTAATGTAGATATTTTGGCTGATGTACATACACCAGAGTTTTTTTAATTCTTTGAAATGTTCTGGTGTCCCTAATCATGAACTCATTTTGAAAGTTGGTACACCAGTTATGTTGAGGAATATTGATCATTCAAAGGGTCTATGTAACGGTACAAGACTGTTGATAACTAGGCTTGGAGATTATGTTCGAAGGTAAGGTTCTAACAGGAAATAATGTTGGTCAACTGATCTTAATTCCAAGACTATCTCTTACTCCATCAGATCCAAGACTGCCTTTTAAGTTTCAAAGAAGACAATATCCAATAATTGTATCATCTGTAATGTCGATCAACAAGAGTCAAGGCCAATCTTTATCTCACGTTGGATTATTACTTAAAAAACCAGTCTTTAGTTATGGACAGTTGTACGTGGCCGTATCCAGAGTTACAAGTAAAGTGGTTTGAAGATTCTGGTTTCTTCTGAGGATAATATTGAAAAAAGTTCAATAAAAAATATAGTGTTTCATGAACTTTTCCGAAATGTATAATCACTTTATTGTTTCAATAAATTGGTTATTTAATTTTATGTGAATATATTTTAATTTACGCAAATTATGCATATTAAATTGTTAGATTTAATAAATAATTTACTTATTTATATTATATTATAGGGTGTACTTAAAAGAAAATATATCTCAATTGTAGATGTTATAAATGATATAAAATTATTCAATTCATTTTTTTATAATATATTATATTAAAATAATATAATTATTAAAATTATTCATTTATATAGTTACAGACTAATAATAATATTTTTAATAGAAATATGTTGTTTATATTTAAAATGTAATACAACAATTATTTAAAATTATTAATAAATTATATATAATTTTTAAACAATTTTTATATAATATACCGTGCAACGCACGGGTGCATTACTAGTTTAAATTAAAAATGAACTGAGAATAATAATTGCAGATATTTGTAATAGCACATGAATTATATTGAACATGCACCAAAAACATAAAATTGGAAAACTACCTCTGATTACTTAACCACAAAAAGTATTTTAAATTTGAAGTGAATATATTAAAAATAACATCAAATAAGTATCAATTGTAATAATATGTTAATTATATCAGACAATGAACCACATACATGAAACTGATAAACTCCTTGTGATTACCTGACAAAAATATATATTTTAAATTTAAAATGAACCTTTTAAAATAATTGCAAATAAATACCAGTTATGATAATACATGAATAACCTACTATCAAATCATGCACTACAACAATATTTAAACATTTAAAATTTTATAAGCAACCTAATAACTACAATTAAACTAATGACACCCACTAACCTCAAAATCAATATATACGGTGAATACCCAACAGATCATACACCACATACAATATTTAAACATTTACAAAATTATAAATAACGTTAACCCCAAAATCAAAATATATAATTTGACACTATACAAAAGTTTTTGATAGAAGTTTACCTCACACCAAATAAATATTTTAAATTGAAACATAATTTACCACACATTATATTTAAAAATAAAAATAATATAAAAAGACACCCACTAACTCAAATAATAACTACAATTATACCAATGACTCCCACTATCAGAAATAATCAAAATGCTAGCATTTGGCTTATTGCAAATCTTACTAGTCATATTTCGTAAATACTGACGAAGAAGAAAAATTTACTTACCAATGGCACCTTCGTTTTTCTTAATCCGTCATATCAATCCATCCAAGACGGAATGGTGTCGCGTTTAAGGCTGGTTCGTTTGTATAAAGTACATATTTTTGGAAGGTTATCAAAGACAACAACATTAGAACGTGTTTTCCATGATCGTGAGGCATGTTCACAAAATAATCTACTTGTAACTATTAATGTAACAATATAGTTAGTATCTAACTTTTATTTTATTATGTTAATTAGGGGAAGAGGTGCACGCACCAATGAAATATGTTGTTATCAATATGTTGCAGTCATGAATGATCTAAGACAAATTGTTTGTAGTGAAGAATTTTATCGTTCCAGAAAATACGATGAGATACAGGACAAAGACCAACAGATTGTCACAGTCCGATCTTCACAACTTATTTAAAAAGCAATTAAAAGACACATATCATGGCAATAAATTAAATTTTCCTTATTGAAAAGGTTATTTGAAAATCAAGCCGTGAAAAGAATCACTTAAAATATAAAATATTTCATAATTCATAAATAGAAATTGAAACACACAAAATTAATCACAAGAGTTTAAATCGAACCTTATTCTTATGCAACAGAAAAACACAAACCACGTCTTGTTTTCATAAATCAATATCGCATAATATAAATTAAATACTAACTCAAACTAATTTCAAATAACACAACATGCAAGTTTATTGTAATTTCATAGACATGATTTTATACAATAGCAGTAGAAACCATTTCAATAAGATTAACACCTACACCTGATTCTAGCAAATAAGTATCTTAAATTAAACATAACGAGATCGCAATTAGTATCATAATAATGAAAGACTTAACATGTTAAACTAAACTAAATAACTATTTGAATTAAGTAAGACTTTTCACATAAAAACATGTTGACTTAGAATCCATGTTCAATTAAAACATAATCTTCCTAAAATCAAGCCGCTAAAAAAAAAGGACCACATAAACATACATATCAATTCAATATGTAAATTAAATATAAATAAACTTGATTTCATAATTCTAAAATTATATGACATATGATCATTAATTTCGAACCTATAGAAGTAATATTACAAAATCGATCGCCATAAATCAATGGAAATATATATACAATATAAAATCAACTAATCATGCTCAACAATCCAACTAATACATTTATTATCATGATAATTAATCATTTTCTGTATAAAAGAAGGGAGTTTGAAAAGTAGTTTTTGCTACTTCATTAACAATTCTCAGTATTTTTCTGCAATGTGGTGCATTGGAGATTTTTTTTATTCTTTTTATTTCAAAAATATATATTTTTTCATTTTAATTGCCACTTTCTCTTTCTCTTATTTTAATTTTTACTAAAATTAAAATTTTCAAATAACTTTTTCGTTATAAGTTCAATTTTAAAATATGATATATCAAATTATTCTTCTTTTCTGTGATCTTTAATTGACACCAATATTGTAAATATTGAAATAAATAATTGTTTTTAAAATGATGGAATATAATATATATATATATATACACACACACACACACACATACAAAATTAGTAGGATAAGACAATTTAAATGAGGGGAAGGGTTAAGATAATAAAAAATTGAAAGAAGTTGAAAAATAGAAATTTATATTTTCATTTTATTAATTTAATCTATTTATTGTAAAATATTTTTTTATCTTTCGATTCAGAACAGACGATTCAAATCATGGATCAACGCTCGATTTAACCATTGACTAGGTATTAAATCAAAATCAAAATCGAAACAAGAAATTGGTTGATTCATTTTCAGTTTCAGGATATTCTGTTCCACCAAAAATAATAAAATCGCAAAATATTTATATAAATATAATTGACATAAATAGTTATTATGTGGATTTCTTTATAAATAATATTGATATAATTTTATCATATATTATTAATATAAAAACATATATTATGTCCTGTGCATATGAAAACTCCACCAAAAGCAAAAGTTGTTCCCAATTTTCGCCCATGTCAAGAACGCAAGCTTTCAACATATCTTCAAGTATTTTTGAATCGTTCTCTCGGACTGACCATTGGTTTGTGGGTGATAAGTGGTACTACAATTTGACTTAGTACACATAGCCTCTTGTAAACTCTTCCAAAAATATGATGTGACACATGTATCTCGGTTAGAAAAATAGAAATAGTCACTCCATGCAATTTCACGATCTCACGAATCATAGTACGTCATCTTCATCGGAATGAAATGTGCTGACTTCGTAAGATGATCAACTATGACCCACACTACTTTATTTCCTTTCTTAGATCACGGTAAACCTACCTTAAAGTCCATTGTAATATGCTCCCATTTCTACTTCGGTATATGGAGCGGTTTCAGCATTCCAAAAGGTTTCTGATGTTCGACTTTCACTTGCAGACAAGTAATGCATTTTTCAACAAAATCAGCAACTCCCTCTTCAATCCTTCCCACCAAAAGGTCTTCCTCAAATCTTGATACATTTTTTTACTACTAGGATGAGCGGTATAAGGAGCTTTTTGTGCCTTCTCCAAAATCATCTTCTTCAACTCTGTAACATTTGGCACGCAAATTCTTCCTTCATAATACCTTGTACCATCTTCGGATATTTGAAATCCTTTATCTTCACTAGCAAGGGTACACTATTTCATTTTAAGCAAAAAATCATCTTGAATTTAACTTTCCTTTATTCTCTCTTTCAAGGTTGGTTGTACCACTAAGGCTGCTAAAATTGATCTCACAGTCTTATGTGGTGTAACCACTTCAAGATTCATTCTTGCAAATTCTTTGACTAACTCTTCATCCATAGTTAAAATGCAAGTTAGTTCTCCTCGTGTTTTCTGGCTTAGAGCATCAGCCACTACATTAGCCTTCCCCGAATGGTAATAAATTGTACAATCATAATCCTTCACTAGTTCGAGCCATCTTCTTTGCCTCATATTCAACTCTTTTTGTGTGAACAAATAATTTAGACTTTTGTGGTCCATACAAATTTCACACTGACCTCCGTAAAGGTAGTGCCGCCATATCTTCAAAGTATGAACCACAATAGATAATTCCAAATTATGTGTAAGGTAGTTCAATTCGTGTGTCTTTAGTTGCCTCGATGCGAAGGCCACTACCTTACCATGTTTTATTAGCACACATCCTAATTCTTGCTTGGATGCATCACTATATATCATAAATTACTCAGTAGGGTCTAGGATAGTCAGTACACTAGCTGTAGTATGACTTTTCTTTAATTCTTGGAAACTAATCTCACACCTCTCATCCCACATGAACTTCTCACCCTTTCTCGTCAAACAAGTCATTGGAGCGAATATTTTTGAAAATCCCTCAATGAATCTTTGATAATAGCCAGCAAGACCTAAAAAGCTACGAACTTCATTCATATTTGTTGGTGCCTTCCAATTATTAACCGCTTCCACTTTGGCCGGGTGAACTTCTATTCCACGAGTGGTGATAATGTGCCCGAGAAATACAACCTGATCAAGCCAAAACTCACATTTGCTGAATTTACGTATAACTTATCCTTGAAAAGTGCCTCCAAAACTATCCTCAAGTGTTGCTTGTGTTCATCCTTATCTTTTGAATACACTAGAATGTCATCGATGAAAACAATGACAAATTGATCCAAGTAAGGATGAAATACTCAATTTATTAAGTCCATAAAAATGGGTGGTGCATTGCTCAAACCAAATGGCATCACCACAAACTCATAATGGCCATATCTCATCCGAAATGTTGTCTTTGGGATATCTCCATCCTTAATCTTCAATTAGTGATATCCGGACCTCAAATCGATTTTAGAGAACACTCCCAAGCATCTAAGTTGATCAAAAAAATCTTATATTCTTGGGAGAGGATATTTATTCTTTATCGTGAGTCGGTTAAAGTCATGATAATCAATGCTCCTTCTCATTGTTCCATCATTCTTCTTCACGAACAATACCGGTGCACCCCATGGTGAAACACTTGGACGAATAAATCCTATCTCAAGCAATTCTTTAATTTTCACCTTCAACTCTAGCAACTCTTTTGGTACCATTCTATAAGGGACATTCAAAATTGGGCGTGCTCCAAGTACCAATTCAATTGTGAATTCCACTTGCTTTTTCGGTGGAATTCCTAGCAAGTTTTCAGGAAAGACATCCAAAAATTCCTTCACAATTGGAACATCATCTACAATCACTTCTCGAGTAGCCACTCCTATCAAACTTACCAAATATCCATGACATACATCATTTTTCAACATTTTCATCCCCTTCATTGCTGATATAACACGTAGGACCTTGTTGCATCTCGACCCTTGGAAGACGACCTTCCCATCATTTAGTGAACTTAGAATAATCTTTCTCTTCTTGCATCGGATGTCAGCATGGTGCTTGCTTAGCCAACCCATACCCAAAATAATATCAAAATTGTTCATTTCAAGCATATATAGGTTGGCTAAAAGATTATGCTCATTTATCTCTACTATAACAACATTAATCATTAAGTCAATAGTCATTGTTCTACTCGAAGGTATATTGATCTCAAGATGTTCTGAAGCTTTAACACTACTATAACCAGTTATAGAGTAAAACTTTATAGAGACAAATGAATGTGTAGCACCCAAGCCAAACAATATGAAAGCAGGAATTCCAGCAACAGATAACATACCTATCATAGTGCCAACTCCTTGATCCACATCAGTGTCAGCCGTTCCAAACACGCAATCTCTCCCACCAAAACCTTGATTTTGACCTCGATGGTCTACCCAACCATCCTTCCTTACACACTGAGAGATCATGTGTCCTTCTTCATGGTAACGATAACATCGATTCTGACCATGCATATACTCGCCTCGGTGTTTCTTTCCACACTTGGGACAGCTCAAAAAATCAACATGTGCTCTAGGCCCAAACAGCCCGTCCTTTCTTCCTTTTGTGTTTTTCTTGTTCCCACCTTTCTTATCATGCCACTTTCTCTCTCTTATTTAAGGTTTCAACGGGCTGATCCTTATCTCTCTCCAAATTTCTACTTGGAAAAATATCTTTAGCTCTCACAACAACATCAACATTGGTCCATGACTCATCAGGTGATGACAAATTTGTGGTCATAATCCATCTCGGAATCTCTGTGCCTTCTTCTCTTCAGTATCAACAATGTGAGGTTCGAAACGACACATATGAGTGAATTTTCATTCATACTCAGTCACTGTTATACTCCCTTGGGTGAGATTCATGAATTCTCTCTCCATCTTATCCTTGTAGACATGAGGATAATACTTCTCCATTACTATCACTTTAAATTCATTCCATGTGAGTGCATACATTTGATTTCTTCTCAAAGCCTCCAATATCCATTCCAATAAGTATGAGCATCTTCCTTGAGTTGAAAAACAACACATGACACCTTCTGTGCATCAGTACATGCTATATAATCAAAGGCACTCTCCAAATTCAACATCCATTCTTCAAAAAACTTCTGGTCCTTCATGTCCATGGAATATAGGCGACTTGAAACTGTTGAACTAGTTAATCACCCGTAACTGGACTTGCTAATGAGTTGTAGGTGGATTTATTGTCATTCCATGGAGCAAAGTGGCCAAACCAGACAGTAATTGTCGTTGGTTAGGGGTATCATTCAATGCATCGCGTGCATTATGCCTAGCACCACGGTCATTTTCGATGGGGGGCCATAATCCTATCATCCAGATGTTGCTCTCGTGAATCAAAGAATCGTAGTATATATAAAATATGATAAAAAATATCAACCATAATTATAATCACAACCACAATCATAATCACGACAATCATAATCATACTCATAATCACAATCACTACCATACTTAAAATGTTAAATATATTCTTATAAATAATAAAAATAAAGATAAAACATAACTAATATATATTAACATATAATATCATCTCGTAAGCATCCCATCTACTCTTCCGGTACTAAGATCAATCATGATGAAGCCACAATAATAACTTAAGATACATACTCAAAATTATATATAACATAACATCAGTCTCGTATCATAAGTCCCATATACATGCATGTGCTTGTACTTAATGCTTTGCTTAACATATTTATGCACCATACTTATCAAAGTCATGCTTATGATGAATGTAAATGTGAAATAAATGAGATAATGCATTTTGTACCTTGTAGTTGCACGAGGAAGTAGAGGTGGCCATAAGCATATGATAATATTTCATAACATAATCTTATTAAATTAACTTCAAGAGAGATGAGTGTACAGAAACGTAGACCTGCTCTGATACCACACTGTAACAACCCGATTTTCATAACATTAATTAAATGGTAAATTATAGTTAAACAAGTAGAGACATAATTCATGTTTTGGTAAAATTAATATTCATAAAATCAAGCCGTTAAAAAGGGAACCATATAGGAATAAATGTCATTTGAAGCACTACAATAAATTACTAGATTTCATAATACCACAAATTCGTATGCCATAACCTCAAATAATTATAATTAATACAACATTCTCAAAAAAAAAAAAATGAAGTAGTGAGTAGTAACGAAAGACATAACCCATAAGTCATTGATTTCTCATGCTAATTAATTTAATAAACCATTTAACTCACATAGACAAATAAAATATTATTCACACTAAAATAACTCTTTAATTAAATATCAACCCAGACATGCCACTAATTAAATAATTTTCATCAAAATTAAAAATCTCCTAAGCAACGGAATAAATAAGCATAATTCTAAAAAATCATAAATAATTAAACCAATAACATAAATGGTCCAAGAGGCAATAACGAGTTACAAGTACTTATTAACAACTTACTAGACTACCAGTCTTCATCATAAAACAAATAAATAATTCAACTAGTGCATGAATAAATAAATAACTTAATATAAATCCTAATTATCATATGCTCATTGGCTTGCCTCTACTCCGCCACTAGCTCCGTCTTAACCTAAAAGGTTCAAAAGGGTGGGGTGAGATTCCTTCAGCTCGTGGGAGTTAAGTTGTCAAAATCAATCATACAATTGACAGTAAAACATGTAATATAGTTAGACGTATGCCATAAGATAACGAGTAAACATCAAACACTTACATAACTTAGAACTTAGGGGCATGTAGTTGTGTAGCATACGTAACTTTGGGGATTGATCAATCAAGCTTAGGGGTGCAACTTAATTCTTGCACAATTCATAAATCATAATATATAGTAACAGTAAACATGTAAACAAATTAAATAATATAATTAATAATGACAAACCTTAAAACCCCCCACCTTGACATTGAAACATGAATAAACTTCGAGAATTTCATGTAATGAGCCTAAACACTGTGTTCTAGATCAAAAAATACTACATTATAAAAATTAGTATATTAATTAATAATTTAATCAAAACTTAGTAGGATTATAGAATTGAAATAAAATGCTAAATGAGGGTTTGGATCCATTCTGAATAAAAATATAAATAAATTAAGTGATCGAATTTCAATGTAATTAAAGAAAAGGAAGAGAATTTGGAGACAAATCTCTTCCCCATTCTCAAACCCATGTGCCCCTCCATTCTCTCTCTCTTCATTTTTTTTTCTTCTTTTCACTCCATTCTCCTCCTTCTTTTGTTCCCTACCCACACCCAACACCCACCACACCACAATATAACTCTAGCTTCACCATCCCCTGATTCACAATCACAACACTTCTTTCTCCCTGTTCTTCTTAAGTTCTGGCGACCTAGGAACTGTTTGGCAGACTATTGACGAAAATTGACAACTGCACCAACCCATACCCATCTTATTACTTTTTTTTTTTTTTTATCTCCACTCTTTCTCTCCCACACATAACACATCATCATGTTTCCCCCTTTTATTTCTTACGGATTCTACCGTCATGGTTTCAAACCCATCTCACCGAAGGGTAGCAGTATTGTTTCGAATTTGGGGTCATGCTGTTTGGGTTCATCGATTTCAAGAGGTGGGATTTGGGTCCAGATTTGACGAACTATTTTTGTATTTGGAAAAATTCTGAAGGTTTGGTGGTTTGGGTTGGAATATTTCCAATGACAGCAGCCGAAGGAAAAAAAAAAGAGCTGCTTGAGACGAGATGAAGAAGAAATTTTACCTGCAAAAATCTTTTTCCGTTCTCAAGTTGTAATCGTTTGGCGAAAAGATTATTGACTTTATACCTAGGGTTAACAATAGTTATTGTTGGATTAGAATTTTTATCAGATTAGGAAATCTGATTGTATCCCTATCGGTAAGGATTTTTGTTATTCGAATCTCCTATTCTTTAGGATTCTTAATTCAATAGGAACTGGTCAAGAACGGTGACTTATGCTTTGAACACAAACATGCTAAAATAATTTTATGGACTTAACATATTGGGCCTAAATTAATTTGGGCCAAAAGATGTAATTTAGAAATAAACAACTGACATAATGAAATATGGATTTATTCAATATAGGGAGACATATTCAAATATCATTATCTGACTAGACTTTACTTAATAAAATAAATTCGGCTTTGAACTTAAAATTAATTTGAGACTTAGGTCTCTTGAATTTATTCTTAAGCTGAACGAACCAATTGGGCTATCTTAAAAGTAAAATTTGGCCATTATAACTCAAAACTGAAAAATAATTAAAATTATGCATATTAATGGACTTATCTTAACCAATAATAATTAAACAGCGACGTATATCCCTAATGTTTAAATAATAAAAAAATTGGGCGAAAAATACCGGACGTTACAGTTTGTTTCCACCCATCAATTTTTTTCTTCAAAAGAGATCCATATTTTCTTTCAATTTCATGCCCAGAGCCAATTTCTATTGAGTTAATTACTCAAGTCTTTTCTCCTATCCACTAAAATTTCAAATTCATCTTCACAATCCTTGTCAAAATGATTCTAAGAAAATATTTTGTCATTCTCAATCTAGACCCTATTTCAAATCTCCTATTGATAAAAATTACTTTTAGACTCTATGAGCTCTTTAATCTTTGATTTTTTTTTCAAAGGACAAAAGCTAACTACAAATTTATATTCCTAATGTTCATTCGATAGCGATTTTCAATAAGTGATTTTCAAGAATATTGTTCCAATATTATCCAAAGAGATACTTCTAAAGTGGGATTTCTCAAATTATTTAAATTTGTATTCAATGTTTCAAATTTGTATTTATGATTTGATGTGAAAGCTTATTTCATGCAAATCTAAGAATTTTTCTTTTGTACTACGTTGTTATAACTAAGAGTTTGATAAAAGCATAATTTTCATAACTTGTAAGATTTCAAATAAATGTTTTGAAAATTTGAGTTCATAAAAAAATTGAAGCTTCTTCAACGTCAGGCGGAAATGTTTTATTATATATATATATATATATAATACATCAACATTTTTAATAAAGTTATAAAGATGCTATTCTTAGGTAAAAAATAAATATATATTTGAGGAAAAATCAATTTTTTAGATTCCATAATTAAAAGAGTAGATTATAAAGTACTTGTTTCGTGAAAACTTAAATTATGTTTATAAAAAGTAGAAAATGAGGTAACAAAAGACCTAGTGCCACAAGGACATCTCCAAATATCTTAAGTATGTCATAAACCAATGTATGTTCGAGTCTGGTTGGTTACTGATGCAGGAAGCCATGTCATAATCCTCATAAGTGTACTTATTCAGGCTTTAAGAGGATATTGTTATTTTTAAATGGTGAAATAAATATATAAGGTATTATTATTTTTTTAAAATAAAGTAGAGTAAGAAATGTAGTGTTTAAAGATAAAGATTAATAACTTATGGGCCATTCTGATTTATTCAATATTTTCAATTTTCCCTTGAAATGTTTTTCAATGATTATGAGAATTTCAAATATCCTTCGAGTTGATCTTAATTTATTATGAAAGAACTCACCTTTCTTATTCCACTATTCGAAGACAAAATCAAGTCAAGATTGTTTTATCATCTTCAAGTAAGGAGATTTGACAAAATTTCAATTTGCTTTAGAAATTCATCTTGAATTATTTAACGTTTTGAAGGATCTCAAAGTATTTCTTCCTCTTTAAAGCGTACTATCATCATATTCCATTTTGAGTCAATTTGATTTTGAAAAACTTCTTTCCCAAAATATTATCGTTTTAAGTATGGTCAAGCCCAAACATTTATTTTATTATTGATACTAATTTTTAAAAAAGTCATTAGATTGCGATTAAATCATTATTTTTTGGATGATATCATTTTCACTTACTCAAAATTCTCAACGAGTTAGAAACATGTATTCATTTCAGAATGTACCCTTGAGATGATTTCCTCTCAAAGTCAAACAATAGAAGGATAAACAAGTCTTCTAAGTATATTATAAGCTGCCTATATAGATGATGATCCATCATTGAGTTAGTACTTGAGGTTTAAATTGTATTCATACAAGCTATGTGATTCTACAAGATGCTCCATGACATGCTCAACTATTTAATGAATATTCATGATATGATGGTAACTTATTCATGAATGATACGATTTTGACGATTGGTGCATGCACCACATGACTTAAAAGGATGT
Organism: Caryopteris x clandonensis; assembly: GCA_028749325.2. Lineage (NCBI taxonomy): Eukaryota > Viridiplantae > Streptophyta > Magnoliopsida > Lamiales > Lamiaceae > Caryopteris > Caryopteris x clandonensis. The sequence continues at coordinate 142,120 of JAPYKT020000051.1, read as the reverse complement.
ATTGAATTGCAATGCTATCATTGAGTGATAATCTATGTGTTTCTACAAGATAATCTCCAACATTCTTAACTATTTCATGAGTATTCGTGATATGATTACTATTTATGCATGAACTTTGTGATTCATGAAAATTTGTGATTGCATCACATATCTATAAAGATGTGTCATTATGATTATTACATAGAGCTAGAGTTTATATGAATTATATGTTCAATATGTATATTGGGTTTCGATAATGCCACTAGCAACTATCTGCAACAACTTTCTAGTGTGCTTTATCTTACCTACATAATGTGTTAATTGGGCTCAAAATAGTCATAGGCCTTTGTCTCCGGCAGTGCGTTCTAGCATACTTGTTTGAACCCACATTACACTTTTCTTAGATGTATGTGAATCATAAATATAATTTTACTAGCTATTACATGATTTATATTTCACTACTAAACGAAGTCATGACTTTCAATACACTATACTTGACTACCATCATGGGACCGTTGACTGCAGCAATGTGTACTTATGTACGTGTATGAAAGGTATGCTCGTGTCACAAATCAAAATATATAAGCATTTTTGCATATGTTTTAAAGATCATTGTAACATTCTTTATAAAATGACATCTCTTGCATTTGAAAGCATAAATGTCATAAATGTTTAAGTTAATATCATTTCTAAATTAAACAAAGTTACCCTTCGAAAAATTATTGTCCTCCTCATAGACAATTATGTTTGCAATCACTGGTTTTGTACCTTTGGAATTTCCAATATGTGACTTTGTGTCAATTACTATGCTAACCTCACCCATTCATTATTCAAAGACATTTCGCTTTCACAAAATTCAATCTTTCAAATTTCACTCATATGATCTAAGTTTATTTCAAAATTGTCTATATCTTGATGGTTTAGTTGTGAAAACTTAACCTTCGAATTTTAAGGTTTTCAAAAATGTTCTTTAGAATTTGGTTATAAACCAAACACAATCCTTTTTTTTTTTTTTACCCAAAATTCCCACTAAGTTTACAAAAGTTCAATGGTACTCAATGAAGTGTAAAAGATTCCTGATTCTAAAATTTATTTTATAAATTTTTATCAAACTATGGTTTTAGTTTTATTCAAAGTCTAGTCAATTCAAAATTTCATACTCGTCTTGACAAAACTCATAATTTTCAAATGTGTTAAAAAAAAAAAGAATTATTAAGTTTCATTTGTATCAAAATAGACACACTGTTTTGACTTAAGGTCCACTTTCAAATCTTTGACAATTTCAATTCTATCCTAATTTTTTCATCTTGTCAAAATCTTATTTAATTCCAAGTTTCCTCTATATTTTATAAAACCATAATAAATTCTGGAGTATATTCAAGGTATTCCAAAAAGGTGTTTATGATATTGATTCTTGAAGTCCTTATTTACTTTTAGAGTAGCTCAAAATTCACATATTCATATTTCACTTTTTGGTGCAATACCAACTCAAAATCTAGTAAAAAAATAAGATTCGCTTTCTCTCAGTAAGATATGCAATTCCTAGGACGGGTTTTTAGTAGTGGAGGAGGGTGTGGTATCCAGAATTTTTATTGCATTGGTAAAATTGCTTCTATGAAAGTACTAATGATCATAATTTTTATGATTTATAATATGAAAGTTTTCTAAGATTTCATGTGAATTCTATTACTTCATAATGAAATATTCTAATTGATATCGTTATTATTTTAGGTGTGGAACCGAAGTAGGCATGAGTAAGTGATTCAATAGAAAGTTACATGATTTTATGTGCACTTATAAGATCTTGATTTTCAAGGTTTATGTATGACTAATTGAGTTAAATTAATAGAATGATAATTGAGATTAGGAAATGTTATTATATATATATATATATATATATATATATATATATATATATATATTAAATTTTATGATTTCATGATTTCATAAAATCATTCCTTGATTTAATTTGCAATTTATGAAAATATTGCAATTAGATTATTTTTATGATTGTACAATTTTTATGTGGAATGAAATTGAGAAAAAACATGAGTTAGTTATTTGATTAACATTGGGCCATGATTTGAATTTATTAAGCTATAATTGGGCTTAATAATATTAGATTTAATATTAAAAGTTCATAAACTGAGGCCCACAGCCCAATAGGATAACAAGACTGGATCTATATATATATATATATATATATATATGTATGTATGTGTATGTGTATATATATGGAATAGGAGGATTAATTATAGATTAATACTCATAAATTAGGGTATATCAGTTTGGGATTCTCCAGTTGAGCCGCCATCGTTTATTCAATATCTTTCTTCCGTCTTTCTTCATTTCTTCCAACTTTCAAGTACTTTTATTGTTTAAAAATTCGAAAGTTCTATTTATACATCTGCAAATTTTATTAAATTTTAGTATGTTGTTTCTTATTATGAGTTTGACTCACGGTAAAAATTCACACCACTTGGATATCTAATCTATTTTATATGAATTTTCTACCACTCGATATCCAGATTTACAAATTCCAGCGTTTCTGATTTTAAAATTCAGGATATATAATTATAGGTGTCCAAATCCCTGAAATTTGAATATGTCATTGATTCCTATGATTTCAATTCACATTTAAATTTGGATATCCATTTATTTTATATGAATTTTCTATTACTCCAGATCCAGAATTATAAAGTGGTATGTTTCTGATTTGGAAATTCGGAATAAAGGTTTATAGTTATCTAAATCTCTTCAATTTTTAATATATTGTTCCTAAATGTGTTATTCATTTTTCAAAAAAGTTTCAAGTCAATCTAGTTTTTGGTTTATGAGTTATGATATTTTTCCTACGGCTATGCAGAATTTATAGCTTCGGCTATTTCAATTTAAAAAATGATTGTAATTTTTTATATGATACTTCCATATGAGTCTAGTTTCTACAGTTCAAAATTTATCCTTTTCCTACATATATTTTGTGATTTATAAAATATTAATTCATTGTTATGCAATAAATAAACACATCCAATAGTCATAAAATCTTCATTTCAAGTCTAATTGCGCTCAAGGCAGTGGAAAAAAATTTCACAAATTTCTTCATTTATAGTTTGGTATTGCCAAAATGAAAGTTTTGTATTTATATACTATGCACAAACTTTGAGAACATAACATAGCTAAGTTTCAATAGGAAGCTCGTTTTCACAACCTTTATAAAAATTAGTCCCCGTTTCCACTTCCCAAAATATTTCAAGTCAATTTATACTGTTTTCTAGTTAGTAGCATCTCAGGTTTTATAGATTAAAATTTTATTTAATTAAGGGGTTAATAGTAAACAATTCATCCCTATTGTAGGAGCTCCAGAGACCTCGGGTTTGGGACAAGGCATAATTGAAGATACCATATCTGCTGTTTTAAGAGGTGGGTGATACTCTCATACTAATCATGTGTTGTGGTTTGTTAAATTATCCTATAGAAAATATGCATGATTATATGACAATTATCTATGATATGCATTGATATTGTGAATGTTAAATGTGACATGATGATGGTATGATGACATGATTTTATGAATAGAATGTTTGACATATATATTTAATGTCTTATCTGCAAGATTCGTAGTAAAGCCGCACAATGTGCAAAGTATACAGTAATACCGTATATAGATATGGCTAAGATTTGCGGGTATGACCCGTACAAGATTCTGATCAAAAGATCACTTCGGGTAGCTTCCAAACTCATGATGCTTGAGAGAGACAAAATGCGTTCCGAGCAAGATTGATGTGCTCTCATGTGTACTATAATAAGTAAGTCGTACATAGTACATGATTTATGATTTATGGTCATATGTGAAACGCTTCAATGTACAATGTGCCTCCATGTGATGTAAATTGTTATGTTTTCATGTGTATGTACTCTTGTGGATAAAAGAGTCAGCCCACAGAGTGTTTTCCAACACTTACCCTGTCTTCTTTTTAGGTAAAGAGGTCGGGAAGGATAAGATTGGCCGTGGTTTCAACTCCGACTGTTTAGGCTTGTCTAATTAATCAAGTATTTTAAAATTTAATTATTTTATCAAAACTGTTTATATTGTGTAATGAAAATCTTGCACGAGCTATATCATATTTATTTACGCCATATGCTTTCTCAATTAACCTTCTTTCATTTAAAATAACATCTTTGAAATATTGAAAAATATTTAAATTAAGTGTCAAGCTGTAATGTTCAAAATATGAATTTGGGATGTTACAAGAGTAGCATGCAAAGCTTAGGGGATTGATCAATCATACTTTGGGGTGCAACTTAATCTTGCACACATCACATATCATAACATATATTAAGTGTTAAACATTTAATATAATTAATAAACATAATCAGTAAAGACAAGTAAGAACCCTCACCATAACATAATTGACATGATATGAATATGCAAGTTTCCTCCTATCGTCCTCAGTCTTCGCATAACTCCAACCATGAGATTAATGCTTCTTAGTATTTAATAACGAAAGTCGAGATAAGAAGTTATCTTTGGAACATTAAAACTGATATTTTGAAATTTTAGAACATAATAGGAATTTTTGAAACATTTTGGTGATGAATTTCAAAGTGAATATGAAATCCTTCAACGTAATTATTCACTGCACAATAGTGAAAGAATGTTTTATAACTAATAAAATATATGCAAGAAAAATATGATATTTGAACTGTAGAAACAAGACTCATATGGAGGAATCATATAAAACTTTCTGAGCTTTCTAAAAAGAATTGCTATAGGGTTTGGATTTTTTGAAATCAAAATAGCTGAAACTGTAATTTTTGCACAGCCGTAGGAAGAATATCATATCTCATAAACTACAAATTAGAATTACTTGAAACTTTTATAGAAGATTCATAACACATAAAAACGATATATTAAAAATTAAAGAGATTTGGATGACTACAAGCCTATATTCTGAATTTTCAAATAAAAAACATAGGACTTTTATAAATCTGAATTTGGAGTAATAGAAAATTCATATAAAATAAAATCGATATCTGATTGGGCTGAAATTTTAAAATTGATTCTAAATCATAGGAATTCAAAACATATTAAAAATTCAAGGGATTTGTATATCTATAACCATGTATTCTAAATTTTCAAATAAGAAACGTAGGAGTTTGTAAATCTGGATATTGAGTGATAGAAAATTCATATAAAATACAATAGATATCCAATTGAGCTGATATTTTACATGTCAATTGAAATATTGCGAATGAACAACACATTAAAATTTCATAAATTTTGGACATGTATAAATAGGACTTTTGAATTTTCAAATTAAGAATACCGACTATTGAAAGAATGAAGAAAAAGGTTGATATGACGATGACGGCTCAACTGACAAACCCTAGATAGGGTGCATGAAATTATCCGATGGAGAAGGAAAAAATATAATATTTTATGATTTTTTGTGGAATAATTAATTAAAGAGATCCCTTGTTTCTAGGCATTGCCTTGTATCTTCATGGTTGGATTACAACTCTTGCTAGATTGGGACTAATATAGATTTTATCCAATCAATCATAATTGAATTAGGAAGCATAAACATATTATCAATAACCTTAAAGTGGGAAAATAACATTTGGGCTCAAAATGCAATTGGGCTATACAATGCATAATTTAGAAATGTTTGACATTGGGCTTAAGCATAATATAACACTTATTGGGCTTGTAATATAATTCATGACTTAATTTATTGAATTATACTTTAACATAAATAAATAAATAAATAAATAAGATGATGCGTAACATAGGCTAAATAATATGAGACATTTGAGTTTATACATATCATAATACCTTATTGGACTTAATAACATCAATTGGGCTTATAACTTAAAAGTAATTCGAGATTTAATTCTCTCGAATTCATTCTTGAATTTAAATCACCCAACTGAGCTATCTAAAAATTATGGTTATAAAAGCCCACAACTTAATATATAAATAATAACTTTAACTCTTAAATAAGAGATTTTACAATTAATAAAAATCTTAAATATTAGATAGAAAATAGCGGGGCGTTAAAGTTGATTTCTATTAAAAACATCCATGCTGTGGAGTTTTCAGATAATGCTTTTCCAACTTTCATATATAAACTAAAATATTATGAGGCCTTTGGTGCTGATAAGGAAGTGGATGAGTTCGAATTATTTGGTAATTTGACCAAAATTTAATTTTTTTCCATTTTTTAATTTAATTATTCACTCTTTTTTATTTTTAATTTGATAGATATTATAGGAAATATGGTGTCTTACCAGCCCCCTACTCCACCTATTATGCATAAGTGGCTAGCAGGAAAATGAATTTCTGCATAGAAGATTATGAGTACGAATTTTATAATTAAATTTTAATTTAATTATCATTAATTTTAATGTTTCATGAGCAACATTGTTGGTTCTACATTTTAGGAGCAAACAAGTTTCCTATACTTTATGGGAAGATTATATTAAGAGAGTCAGAAATATGAGCTTATTATTGTCTTACTTCAGTTTGCACGTGCAAAGCTCTTTGCTGGTAATGTTTTTTTTTTTATTTATTTTTTATTTTTTTATTGTTAGTTTTACATACTATTCAACTTCTTACATCTAATTCTTTCATGTAGATGAAGTGAAGATTTCAAACACTTGTAATGTCACTAAATTCATTGTTAATAGATATACTGAGGAGTTTGATAAGTTGAAATTGAAGTACATATTTTAGAAATTTAATGTGCTTTTTATTATTTAAAAATAAGTTTAGTATTTTATAACTCATTTTAATTTGTGTAATATTTTCTATTAAAGGTTTCTTCAAGATTGTGATCCAAGAGTCCTTCATTTATCAGGTTCTCTTATAGATCTTATGTTACTATGTTTGATGAATTTTCAAGCAGATCTGCACAAGTTCATACTTTATCACAAATCTACGAGTTGGGTGAGGCTTATAAAACTCCATAATTTTTCTTTTTTTGAAAATTCTAAAATTTTATTTGTTTTATTAATTTTTATGTTTCATAAAGTTTCATATTTATGTCTTACGAGTTTTGATTTATGTTTTTATTAATATTTATGTTATTTTATAAAGGTTGGAATGTATAGGGTGGAAGCTACCATAGTTGATATATAAACTGTTGGTAAATATTGGTATTTGGCATGCAAAAAATGTTCAAAAAAACTAGTTTTCGGTGATTGATCCTTTAAATGTACCAAGTACTGAACTAATGATTCAACTGCAAATTATATGGAATATATGTTAAAATTTGATATGTTTCTTTCTATGTTTTAAGTATGTTGAGTTTCATTTACTTATTTTAACTTAGGTACAAAATAGAAGCGAGGGTTGTTGATAGAACATGAAACGCTAGGATAAGGAATGCAATAAGTTGATTGGGAAAACGGCAAAAAAATTAAATCTCAAAACGTATATTGCTTTCATACAAAAATCTATTTGGTTAATGTTACGTTTCATTTTATTATATATTGTATTGATAGGTTTTTTAAGTTAATAGGTTGACATCACAATTATGATATCTAAGAAAATAGAAGGTGTACTAAGTGACAAAAAAATGTTTGTTCAAGATTCAATGAAAGGTCGATTAGAGGACGAAATATTCTGATTTTATATTGTTTTGAAGATTTTACTTGATGAAACTATTATTTCTTTTCATCATGAGAAATACAAAGATAGTTAGGTGAACTATTTTATGTTTTTAAGTTTATTTATAATTTCTTAGTATAATTATATTTGATTAAAATATTATTATGACTTAATACTGCTTAATTTTTTAGGAATCCGATGATTTATCACAACTGCATAAAGAGGAGTATGGGGGTAATAGTAACTGATTTTTTTGAATTGAAGTAATTAATTTTATGTTTTACAAATATTAGTTTATTTTTCTTATATTCTTATAAGAAATCAACACAGAAGAAGATGAGACTAATATAGTTGAAAGAAATTATGTGATGAAGAAAAGGTTACTGATTTGCTGGTGAAAAGAAATTTGGAGCATGAAAAGGCCGTTAAGAAGATTAACACAGGTGTCAAGACAGAGAAGTTGTAATGCACCGGTCCCGCAAGCAGGTCCTGGATCACAACAGTGTGACTAGATTACACTTGACCAAATCATTTTAATAAAATATCTGCGAAAGACTTAGAGGAAATATGAGTTAGAATTTAATTTTTTTAAAAGAAAACCTCATTCAATTTAACAGTTTCAAAGACTCATATTAACCCACATTTTCTAAATAAAAAACCAATGATATGAAAATTGTGACCTAAAACATAGTACATGGTACAAAAACTCACACATACTAGTATTTTTAAACTTAATCAAAATACATATTCAAAAACTTCATCATAGACACTTGTATTCTAGAAGTAGCCCTGCCAACCACCTGCAACACCCCAGTTGTGTAACTAGACTGCAATTAACCAAATTCTTTTAATAAAACATCAACAGAAGACTTGAAGAGAATATGAGTTGGGGTAAATCTTTTGAAAAGAAAACCCATTCAATTCAACAATTTCAAAAGACTCGTATTAACCCATACTTTCTGAATCAACCACTAATGATATATACTTACTACATAAAAGTCATACAACATAACATCCATCTAGTAGTAGAAGTTTCAACATTATTTACGCACACATAACAAGACCAAAAAGTGAGTACAGGAAGCTACTACTCATCTCCGTCATATGTTGGACCTAAAATTGATAATACCATCATGAGGCATCTCCCAAAGGAGAACCTCAGTGGGATAACTCAAAACCATATTGCATTAATTAAACCAATCAACAAACCCAAAGTTGCTCACCCGTCCAGACCCGTACGTATTGGTACAGTTTTAGTTTTGAACCTATACACTCACTAGCGGACACGGTGGAAATGTAGTCCCACTTGTATTTGTTGAGCTAACGTATACCACTAGCAGATAGTACCTATAGTGGAAATGTAATTTCATTGGCAATTGGTGTGGCAACGTAATACCACTACTCGACCCAATGGCCAAAATACTAGTTCCAAGACATCATTTCATTTAATTAAGATTAAGATATTTAGAAGTTACCCACTTTACTCGGTTTGATGGGTGAGGATAGCTTTGAGAGGGTGATGGTTGCTCGAACTGCACTCAAAATGTTTCACAGTTAGATTCATTTGAATCTAATCAATCATTTAATCAACTTATATCCATATAACATTCAATATTTAACAACCAAATTCTCAATTAGGGTTTAATAAGTTTATTTACCCAAAAATAATACACAAATACACTATTTAAGTTCCATTCTATAAGAACACAATAAAATCAAGTTTTAGTAAACATATTTGCACATCATACATCATCTTAGGCATACTGACACTTCACAGTTAGTATTTTATTACACACGTATCAAGATCCTATTGTCTATGAAATTAAACACACATATAAAAAAATGTATCATATATTAACATAACAAAATATTTTTCAAAAAGCTCAACAAAATATTACAAAAAGCTATTTAGAAAGCTGGATTCGGCCAAAACATCTATTCAATTTTGTCTATATCATAAATTTCACCACAAATTGTACTTAATATTAAAAATTCTCAAACTATAAGTTCTTGGCTAACCACGTAACAACATACATTAAGAATATTTAAAATTGATCACCCAAGAAATTCATAAAAATCCACACATGAAGGTTGCCTAGTGGGGTTTCACCCGAGAGATGTTTTCCTTCACAAATCACTAAATATGGTACAAAGTTCCAAATAATCCTAAATTTTATACTTAGCTTTCTAACATCCTATATTAATATATAGTTAGAGGAATTTTTTAAAAACTAATATGATATATTATACAAATTTTCAAAGTTGACATGCAGTAGGTGATTTACAAGAACAAGTTTATTAAAAATAGCAAAACAAATCCAAAAATCACGAAATTTGAAACACAACTTATTTAACAAGTGTAAAATTTAAAAAAAAAAAAGAAAAAAGAAAAATCCAATTAGAATAAACCTCATGCATGTTAGCATTTTCAGGTCAATTAGGAAATTTGGGACATATTTAGCTATACAACAGTTATTTAAGTAAATAATTCACACAATTGATTTTCTAAGCATGTTTTCTACAAAAATTGATTTCCAACACGCCTAGGACTAAGAGAAACATTCTCTGTACTCACATACAATAAAATAAACCTACCTAATTATGCTTTTAGTTAAGCCAATTACTTTGAAAATCTCTTGCAAAACCTTTGGATATGATCTTCTCTTCTAATGGGTTTAAAAATTCCTCTCCTTCTTATTTTCAAAAATTGAAGTGTCTTTGTGATTAGAAAATGAGGGGATTGTGGCTGATCAAAGCTTTATTTTTAGACCAAAATGGAGGGTCATTTGCAATTAATATGTGCAATTAGTTATAGAGCATGCAATAAAAAATGAATTTGGTCTTGCAACATGAGGTAGTCATTTTTAAGATGATAAATAAGAGGTGCTACTATCCCATGTAATGATAATGTCTTAGATGACATAATTATGTTTTAAGATGTATTGACACACCATTTATAAAATCATGTATTAATAGATTACGTATTAACACTTTAAATCACATAAATAATGCAAATAATGCATATTTGATACACATATAAATAAAATGACATATGGTATTGTATGTTTCAAAATCTTTACATTTTTAACAAGTAGGGTTTATAAAATTTATTTAGATCCCAAGGTATAATTTTACGTAAACAATTATTATATTACATTTTTATTTCCCTGTGCATAATTTCATGAATGACAAGTACAAACGTTCATCTAATCATGCATTAAATAAAAATACCTAACTAACCGAAATAATCTCCAATTACGTGTAGAGTAAGTTCTTGCAAATCGATCTCCACAAAATTCTATCCCGCAAGACACATTAAGCCCAAAATTCATTAGTATCTTCGTTTCATAGACAAAGTCAAAGAAAGTAACTAATGATTCAATTATGAACTTTTAAAGAACTTGAATACTAATTTAAAAATGAATTTAAAGGATGAAATAAATAGGCAATGCAATTTTGGAAAACGAGTGTTACATAAGTGATGTTATTGGTTGATGTTTTTGGTATTTGTAGTTAGCCAGATTTTGGAAGAACGCCTTTTAATTTGTTTGCATTTTAGAGTGTTTTACATATGTTGTTTTCAGAATTGCTTATTTCATTTAGATATTTTTGGATTAATAGTTAGTTATATTCAATGTTATTGGGTTAGTTTATTTATTGATTTTCTTTCCTTCAATTCACTTTAAATTTTCTTACTGTTTTTTTTTTTTTTTGGCACACATATTTTCTTTAAATATTTTTAAGTCATAATAATAATATTTATTTGTTATGTTAATTTATTAGATTTTAGGTTGCATTACACAATTGTTTTTTAAAGCTTTTTGTTTTTAACTATACTCTAAGAATAAACTTTATATTGAGTTAATTTCTTAAATATAATCTAATTTAGATTATGATTCATAAACTACAAGCTTAAGTCTTCAATAACTTTAGGTATATTATTCATCTATATCAGATGACTTATAACCTTACAAATTTCAAAATAATAATACAATTGAATTGCACAATATCTTATGCATATGGAAAGCAATAAACAAATTATCATCATCTTTAAACTAGTTTCACACAAATCAATAATTTAAGAACTAATGTAAAATTTATAATTAAAATCACTTATGTTTTGCATGTGTTGTAATTTCTTTGTTGCTTCACATTCATATACTTTACTGAAATCAAAGAGCTTATTAGTCCGAAGAAAGATATAACTATAAGTGGACTGGAGTAATAATATGCATATGCATGAAAGGCATTATAAACCTCAGACAATATTACCACTAATGTTGGGGTTGCAATCATGAATATATGAAGGAATTCATTATGTGATGAAATAGAGATGGCAAAATTATTGTATCCTTTTTTTTGTTCAAAGTCTCAATCATCATGTAAGCTGCAACTACCTTTGATGATCATGCGTTAGCATGAAACTATAATAGAAGGTTGTTTCAAATTAATCAAAAGGACAAGAACAATTTTAAACAAATCTAAAAATTGAAGCAATCTAAACATATTACCACAACAATTCCACAATACTCAAATAATTAACAATCATAATAGCAAGGTTCATATTATGTAATTTGAACATGTGTTTGTTGTAGTTATAAACATGTAGACATGCAATTCATGTTTTGGTAAAATTAATATTCCTAAAATCAAGTCGTTAAAAAGGTAACCATATAAGAATAAATTTCATTTCAAGCACTAGAATAAATTACTAGATTTCATAATACTACAAATTCATATGCCATAAACTCAAATAATTATAGTTAATAAAACATTCTCGTAAATAAAATTTAGGAGTGAGTAGTAACGAAAGACATAAACCATAAGTCATTGATTTCTCACGCTAATTAATTCAATAAACCATTTAACTCATACAGATAAATAAAATCTTATTTTCTCTGAAATAAGTCTATATTAAATATCAACCTAGTCATGCTAATTAAATAATTTTCATCACAATTAAAATCTTCTAAGCAGCGGAATAAATAAGTATAATTTCAAAAAAGAATTCATAAATAATTAAATCAATAACATAAATGGTCCAAAAGGCAATAACGAGTTATGAGCACTTATTAACCACTTACTAAACTACCAGTCTTCATCATAAAAAAATAATTAATTCAACTGGTGCGTGAATAAATATATAACTTAACGAAAAATCATAATTATCATATGCTCGTCGGCTTGCCTCTACTCCATCACTAGCTCCGCCTTAACCTAAAAGGTTCAAAAATGTTGGGGTGAGCTTCCTTCAGCTCGTGAGAATCAAGTTGTCAAAATCAATTATACAATTGACAGTAAAACATGTAATACAATTAAACGTATGTCATAAGATAACGAATAAGTATCAAATACTTACATAACTTAGAACTTAGGGGCATGTTGCGGTGTAGCATGCATAACTTAGGGGATTGATCAATCAAGCTTAAGGGTGCAACTTAATTCTTGCAAATTCTTAAATCATAATATATAATAACAGTAAACATGTAAATAAATCAAATAATATAATTAATAATAACAAACCATAAAACCCCCACCTCACCTTTGAAATATGAATGAACTTCGAAAATTTCATGTAATGAGCCTAAACACCTTGTTCTGGGTCAAGAAATCCTACATTATAAATATATATGTATTAATTACAACGATTTAAAGGTTATAAGAAAAGAAAAATCAAAATAGTAGAAATAACATGATAAAAAGGTTTACTAGGTGAATAAGATTCAGAAGAGAAAATTAAAAAAATACAGTTCAAAATTTGGGAAAAGGTGGGGTTGGACTTTGGGAAGAGCAATCTCTCTTTCTTCTCTTTTGTTAAATAAAAGATCCACCATCCCATTTCCTCTCTCTCTCTCTCTCTCCCCCTGTAACTCTCTCTCTCTCTCTCTCTCTCTCTCTATCCCTGTAACTCACGCCGAGTACTCACCTTCTTCTTTCTTTTCTTTCATCTCTCTCCTCTCTTTCTCTACGTCTTGGCGATCTAGCAATGGCTTGGCAAACCATTCCCGAAACCGACGGCCACACAACCCCATACCCAGTATATCACCATCTCTCTCTACTTCTTGGCGAGCCAGCAGTGACTTGGCAAACCATTGCCGAAACCAACGGCCACACAACCCATATATTACCATATATATATATATATACTTTTTTTTCTAGACTAGGGAGAAGGATTAGAGTTGTGAAAACGAATGGTCTACAGTTGTTGGACGGCAAGGCTGTCGGATTTTTTTTTTTTTTAAAAAAAAACATTGGCAGATTTGCCTGTATAGAGACGACATACGGGAAAATAAATTACCTGCTAGAATAGGGATTAGAGTAATTTTTTCTCCCTAATGCTTTCATGTTTGTAAGACTAGAGTTAACGGAACTGAGACTCTTATGAATTAGGGTAAAAGATCAATATAAATTTTGAGTATTATACCCATCAGAGATCTGATTTGCAGTTAGAAGGAGGATTTTATGAAGTTGAATCAAGAACATGGGTAAAGAATCGGGTCAAGCTTTTGGGCCAACTAATGAGTTCAAAATCTTGGGCTTAAACAATTGTAATTTAAAATAAATAATTAACATGATGCAATATGGCCTTATTCATACAACGAACGAGATACATTAAAATATCTTAATATTTATTATAACTTAATAAAATAAATTGGACTTAGAACTTAAAAATTAATTTGAAACTTACGTCTCTCGAATTTATTCTTAAACTTGAACGACCAATTGGCTAACTTAAAAAATAAAGTTGGGCCATTATAACACAAAATTTAAAATAATTAAAATTATGCATACTATTTGACTTATTTTAGCCAATAATAATTAAACGGTAATGTATATATCTAAAATTTAAATAATAAAATTAGGGACAAAAATACTGGGCGTTACACATCATTAAACCATAAGCTAACCCAACAAAGAGCTGGACAAATATTTGATGTTGTACCATATCTTTTTCCTGTACTACTTAGTTGCAATAATAAATAGGGCTTCGATTAAGTAAACTTCATAATTTAAGCTGCATGTACATTCTCAAAATATGATAGAAAATAACAAAAATATACTCACATATTATAAGCAAGAAAGAATTGATATTTTATTTTGACTTTGCCCTATTTTTTAATTTTTTAAAAGGGAACAACATCACTTCTAATTAACAGAAATACCTAGCTAGGGGTGTAGAAACCAAATTTGAAGTGGCAATTGAAAGGAACATAAACACATAACTAGTATAATCACACAACACCATTGCTAGTCCTGACAAATAAAAGAAAATGCACTAAGTTTGATTAGAACTAAAACACTAGCTCTATGTATGTCATGTAAAGAAGCAAAAACACAAACTAATTGGATCAAATATTGCTCTAGGCGTAGACTTAAGTATCATTATCCAAGTTTGAAATACATATAAATTTTTTCGTCAGAATAAACAAGATATTCAAAAAAAAAAAAAATACAGTACATTTTTTGCAGTTAATTTCACTTATCTTCAACTGCTCAAGTAAGTTATATTTTCCTAATAAACTATATATTCAATATCATGTGATGATTTAATCTTATTTTTCATAAAACAGATCAATCATGGAGACGTATTTCAAAGAATAATTGTTTAATTCCTGCAAGTATGAAGACCTAAGTTTGTCACAGATACACCATATACGAATTGTCAGGTTTATCTACTAACATTTAAAATATATATATATATATATATATATATATATATATTTCGTCAAGTTATTCAAGTAATATTACATTATAAGAAATAGCAGAAAACACTCATCATAAAACCTTATTTACATATATGAATCTTATGTCTTTTGGAAATACTTTAAATTGTAAGGAATTTGTAACAAAAACTATCTTTGTCTTTCTTCATTGGATTGCATTAGACTATTCTGCTCAATTCGCTCTAGAATCCACAGGATGGGTCTGCATCCAAAATGTGGCTACAAAACCTCCAATATGGGGAATTTGTAGCATTTTTTAATATTGTATATGCTAAGAAATATGTCATAATCTTTTACATGTATATTTCTTTTTGTTATTGACAATATTATGATAAAAACAATAAACTTGGAGAAGTTTCACTGTTCCACAAATCTTGGAGGATTACTCAAACAGTAACAAGAAAGAACCAAAAGAAAAGGAATACTTAAAGAAAAAATCTAAATTCTCTGCTACACAACTATCTTTCTCAAAGCACTAAAAGAATGTGTTTTAGGCTATTATGGATGTAGAAAACAAATCAATAGAGAGAAACAACAACCAAACCATAGAATTGATGGAGGAGAATAAAGGCAGAATTAATTAAATATGGCAAAAAAAAATTTTTTTAATAAAATATAGTGAAAAAAAATTAAAAAAATGAGCAAAGTGGCCCCTGCGAGAGGCGACTTTGCTTACTCGGTCGGGCACTCGGTCGAGTCACCACTCGGCCGGCCGAGTGGTACCTGACACTCGGCCCAGGCACTCGGTCTCAACATTACTCGGCCAACCGAGTTCGAGGAATGTACTCGGCCACAGCACTCGGTCTGCCACTTTACTCGGCTGGCCGAGTGCGAAGGAAATCCTGAAACCTTCGCACACGGTCGGGGCACTCGGTTACTCGGTCTCTTATTTTACTCGGCCGACCGAGTGGAATTTCTGATTTATTCATCTTCTCGGTTTTTCGTTCGTTCTCCCATTTTTGTACATTCTCTTATTTTTATTTTATCGTGTTGTAGTCGAATTTATTAATTTATTTAGTTTGGTAAAAAGTCGATGAAATTGTTAAATGAGATTGTTATAATTTCTTGAAATGTGTTGATGAATTGATTTTCCAACAAATAACAATAATTATGCTTTATAAAGAAAATTTTCAAATAAAATTTAATACTACTACTCGAAATCATCAATAAACATCAAAGTAAAGAGGTTCAAATGAAAGCAATACATTCTTAAAAAGTAGTCACTGAGGGGGTCGGTACGGTGTGTTGGATGGGCCGAATGGTCGATAAGCTGGATATTATCTTTCTTGAAAATGGCCTTGTTGCACATGCCACTCATATTGTTGCCTTTGCATGTCAAGTGAAATTTGAGAATTGTAGGCTTCACGATTCACATACTCTTTTATGTTGGCAACATCTATGAACCGAGCCATTCAGTAAAATATTAGGGACCTTCCCTCCAGCAATATTGGTGAGGCGAGAATTGGGCAGTGCAAACCTCTTTTTATCTGATAAAATCAGATACAATTTTCTGGTGCCGGGATGTAATTGGCACATCTTCATGTTACACAGCAATTCGAGGTTTATACTTGTCTCGCCTGGTGTCTCTTCCATGCCTTCCAAGTTGACCCCGTAGTGTCGAGCAATTGGAGTGATCAAACCTCCAATATGATTAGCCACCTGATTTTTTGTTCGGACAAACTGCCTCAAGAGCATTGGTGCCACATTGAACTTCTTACCTTTCACCAAGCACCATAGCACGAACAACTCATCCAAGGTGACCACTCCAGGCTCAGGTTTCGCCAAAATTGTATTGGAGACGAACCTCTGAAAATATCGGATCACCAGGCTTCGAATACTGGATGCTTTCGATCTACTAGAGTGGTAGACCGATGGGGTATCTGGATGAGACTGTGTTATTTCCTTCCAAAAACTCACTGCATTGAACTCGGGAAAGTTGATCCTCTCATTGGGTAGATTGGAGTACTTCTTCTTGGGAAATCCATAAATATGATTGAGCTCTTCGGCTGAAAGATGGTGGCACTCGTTTCCCACATAAAATATCATCGATTCTGGCACCGTTTCATTGTATCCTACTTGAAGCTGTGAGAAGAATTCGAGAACTAGGGGCTCATACGTCTTCTCATGCATTGCAAAGAATTTAGACCACCCGATATTCTTGCACAATTTTTTCAAATCTTCGTATATGCCCATTTCCTGCATGCATTCTACATCGGCCCAACGAGTGGCTCGCCTTTTCTTCCTTTGCACTTCAAACCACCTTGCACTTTCATTCTCCCAATTTGCAAAGTGTATGCCGTAGGCATCCGGCATGGTGGATAAAATTCTTTGGTACTCCTCTTGTTGTTCTTCAATGGAGTGTTGACTCCATTCGAAGGTAGTATCGACAACATCCATAGTATGATCCATTATTGGTACCTAGATGACATGGAATTAATATTACATTCATGTCAACAAGTTCAAGAGTCATATAATACAATATTCATCTCCCATACTTAATCATTCAAAAAGTTGAAGAGTCGTATAATACAATATTCATCTCAAGCAATTTCATCATTCAACATTGAAATTCATGGGATTTCATCATTCAACATTCAATTTCATGGGATATTAAGATCATTTCATCATTGTTCTACACTAAATCATGGCACATTCCCAATTTATATGATGCATACCAAGTGTTCGATAAAAAACTTCAATGAAAACTTACAAAAAAACATAACTTCTTTCATGTCATAATGCTCCAAATTAGTCCCTCATCAATATATTCAAACAACAACCTCAATGTTAAATGAAAACATATCTAAATAGAAGATTATATCATGCATACCAAGTGTTCGATAAAAAACTTCAATGAAAAATTGCAAGAAAACATATCAAGTTTCATGTCAAAATACTCCAAATAAGTCCATCATCAACATATTTAATCAACAAAAGCAATAGTTAACGAAAATATACCTTAAGAGTGAAAAGATGAAAATTGTTGTTCTTCCTTGAATCCTTCAAATCTCCACCAATTTCTTCGAAGATTGGAACAATTTTTTGTTTAAAATGATGGGTTGAATGATTTCAATGAAAAAATTCAGTTGTATGATGGTAATTTTTCGGATTGAAGAGGAGAAATTTGAAGGGGCTAGGGTTTCGAATGATGAGTGTTTGAGAAAAATGAAGAGAAGTGCCCTTTTTAAAACTGTCCGACCCTTCATACTCGGTCAGCTTACTCGGTCGCGCAGTTTACTTAGGCGGCCAACTGCGAAGGAAATGCTAAAATTTGGCACTTGGTCAGCTTACTCGGTCGCGCACTTTACTCGGGCAGTCAAGTTCGAAGGAAATCCTGAAACATTCGCACTCGGTGGGGGCACTCGGTCGCGCACTTTACTCGGGCGGCCGAGTGCGAAGAAAATCATGAAATCTTCGCACTCGGTCGGGGCACTTGGTCGCGCACTTTACTCGGGCGGCTGAGTGCGAAGGAAATCCGGAAACCTTCGCACTCTGTCGGGGCACTCGGTCGCGCACTTTACTCGGGCGGCCGAGTGCGAAGGAAATCCGGAAACCTTCGCACTCGGTCGGGTCACTCGGTCTCTCATTTTACTCGGCCGACCGAGTGGAAATCAGTCTTTGTAATTTTATCTAAAGATTTTTTAAATAATAATAATAATAATAATAATAATAATAATAATAATAATAATAATAATAATAATAATAATAATAATAATAATAATAATAATAATAATTAGAACATCACCACTAAGTAATTGAACGTTTAATTACATAGTGAACAAATTAAGTCACGGTACGTTTAATTACATAGAGAACAAATTAATACTCATAATGTGATCCTGTAAAACAACGACGCCTTGTTTTTCTCCTTTTGCCTCTACCTCGATCTTCTTGTGGCTCAGGTTCGCCATCTGATTCATTATCATCTGTTATAATATTCAATCTAGAAGATGATGATGCAGTGTCGGCTTGAGGATATGAAATGGGGGATGAATTGAACTGTGGCCGAAAATTCCCATAATTGCATGATGCTGGAGGTTCTGGGCTATATTGTGATGTATGTTGTGGTTCAAGATCATGTTGTGGTTCAGGCTCATACTGTGAGTGATGGCGTTGGAATGATGGTCGACGATCATGAAAGTGAGCTCTAGCCTGCGAGTATATGTCTTCTACTGATCGTCTGAAGGGCTTCCTAAGATACGGTTGCTCGTCTATGACAAGTTGATTCAAATTTTTCCATAGACTTTCCTGAAGTAAATTCACAATATAAAACATAAACATGAATTACATAATCAAGGCACATAGAAATTTGAATACCAAAATACAGCCACATACCAAAACTTCTATAGATGCATTCAATTGCGGTTGGTACCCTACTTGCATATTTAACCCTGGAGTTATTAGACGTCGTGTTATTCTTTCATACCATCTCACATAACTATCTTCGACGTCTGACTCATTCCAACCAATAGCAGGAGCGGAGACAATATGATCATTTCTGTTAAACCACCATTCTATAAATGAAGCATGTGTTTCTGCCCAATTTGTAGTGGAGCGCCCTCTACGGCATATATTATGCAATGTATCGTGCACATCAGTAATGCCTAGTGGAATTCGTTGTCTCATCCCAAACTATCTCAATATCCGATCGGGGTAATATAACTCAACAATTGAATAATGAATCATAGGGCATCTTGACATCCACATATTCGTGACTCTGATAATTCCAAGGTCAATATATACCCTCACAGCAGTTGGGTATAGGTCGTAAGGTTGCCAATTGAACTGCATAAATATAAACTTAAGTAAAATCTAATAGAAATATAGCATAATCTCATCAAATACATATCGTACCTCTTGTGGAGTTTGCATGTTTAAACTTTCCCGAATAGCCCTTAAGTTGTTCGTCAAACTATTTGTAAAGTTGTGGTATTGTAACCACTCAGCACCATACGGTGCAACAGGAAGAACTCCATCCACACCAACAATTGCCGCTGTATTTAGGCGTCTACCTCCCGACATTTGCGGCGTAAGGAAAGTAATTCTTGACCAAGCCCAGATCTATCATGAAATAATAATATGTAAAATTATTTTCACATTTTTATATAACATATTTATATTTAACAATATAGAAACATATTTACCTGCAGTAGTTGCATGGGCCCACCAATTTGTGTACGACCTCTATGTGATGCATTGCATAGCTGATGGTACAAATAACATAGTACCGCTGAACCCCAACTTAAATTACAGCATTCATCAATATCTTCTAGCTGATTCAAATATACCAATGACCCCATATTCCCAAAAGTATCTGGGCACATTATGGATCCTAACAAAATCAAGGCACATCCACGTGCATATTGCACAACATGTTGTTGTGGGCTGTTATCGGTAACAGGGTGCATGCTTAGGTGTGTACCTAATGCTAAAAGTGAAAATCATGACCCTTTTAAGTCTTCTGCATTAGGGTCCCATCCCAGAAGCACTTGACAACGTGTAGTCCAATATGACCTACCGGTTGAATTATCTGAACTTATAACGGCCCCACCTTCAATTGGCAGACCCCAAATAAATGCGACATCTTGTAATGTCACGGTCGCCTCTCCAACTTTAAAATGAAATGTATGAGTTTCAGGCCGCCACCTCTCAACTAGTGCAGTGATTAATGATTTATTAATTGTATAATCACCACATCTGTAGACACCATAGAATCCCATACGATACAACATGTATATGACTCGGTAATGCAACCTCTGTGTACGTCTGAGTATTTCCCTGCCATCATCGTTTGGGTCATCCTCATAAAAGATACCACTTCCGTGTCTGCACCTCAATTTTTGGTCAACTTCTCCTGCAAATACATCCTTAGATCGGTGTATGTGTTGTTCCCTTAAAATCTCACCACTAATAGGGCCATATTCTCCGAAATACTCCATACTGCAATAAGATTAAATCTATTAGAAGAACAATACATAATTGAAATCTTGTAATGGAACAAATTACATAAAATTTGAAATGGTATACATAAAAACAGTGGAAAACTAACATCAATCTTAATTCAAAATTGAATACATATAATCCCCATACATATCAAAAATTGATTACATCTAAAACAAACAACATTACAACTTTCTAAACACAACAATCTCATCTACGGTCATATGAAGTTCCAGTCTGGGAAGCAGCTTGATCTTGTGCATGATATTGTTGCCTAGCGCGTGTTTGTGCCCAATCCATTTCATTTTCAATTCTCGTCGTCTTGCCTCTTCCTTTATGCCTCTTCTCACGCAATGCCGGATTATGACACAGTTGGAAGGAAGCCTCATCCCAATAATATTTATCAAGCAATGGCTCAAACTTACCACTATAGGTGTCCACATACGCACTTGTATTGAAAAATGAGTTCATGTAAATCATCGGATTGACTCCAAAATGTCGACAAGTTTGCATTGCATGTGAAGATGGTATGCCGTTTTGCTTCCAGTCTCCACAGCTACACTCTCTTAGCATCAACTTGACAATGTGGGTATAGCATCTCGTTGTTCCTGGCACGAATGTTTTCACGGAAGCACTTTGATCAGTAAAATCAACCTTATAAACTTGATGTTCCATTGCCTTCCGCTGTCGTTGATCATACTTCTTAAACACCTCATCAGGCCATGGTTGGTTCCTTTGTTGCATTTCACAGCCCAGTGTCAATCAGTCAAGAAAATATTTTATCGATCGATAAAATGTAGCCTGCACAATCGCACAGATTGGGAGCCGTCGTGCACCTTTCAACACGCCATTCATGCACTCAGACAAATTTGTTGTCAAAATTCCATTTCTCCAGCCTCCGTCATATGCAAGAGTCCATTGATCCTTTTCTATTTTCGAGAGGTAATCATATGCCCTCTCATTCAACGCCTTTATCTGATCCATTACATTTTCAAACTCTCTGATTGTGAACGCTGAGCCGGCTTGCCAACACATGTCCTTTAACTTCACATTCTTGACCTTGCTATTGAAATTCGAACAGACATGTCTCAAACAGAAACGATGGACTCCAAGAGGTGGCTGAAAATCTGCAATTCTTTCCACTGCTTTCAAAAGACCGGCGTGTCTATCTGAAATCAGACACATTCCTTCTCTACCGCGAACAATATGTTTCGATATCATACGAAGAAACCATGTCCAAGAAGCAAAACTTTCTTCGTCCACAAGTGCATAAGCCAAAGGTAAAAGATGTTGATTTGCATCCATGGAAACAGCAATTAACATCTTGTGCTTGTATCTAGTGTAAAGATGAGTTCCATCAACACTAATAATTTTACGGCAATGCTGGAACCCATCTATACATGGCTTGAACGCCCAAAACACATATTTCAACATTTTTACACCATTTGTCTCTTCGGGCATGTGGCGCCACTCGACAACTGTGCCTGGATTCCATTTTTGTAAAGCTCCCAAAAATTTGGGTAGTTTTGAAACTGAGCTCTCCCATGTACCATACACATTTTCTCTTGCTCGTTTCAAACCATGCCATGCCTTATGATATGAGATTTTATATTGAAATTTATCATACACTTGTTGTTGAACACACTTAATCTCATATCCGGGATCTGTCTGAACCATTCCAGTTAGCAACGCAGCAATCATATTTTTGCACAAGTTTTGATGGTCAACAGACACCGCGTTCATTAGGCACGTATGAGGGCCTCCATACTTAGTGATTTCCCACATATCAATCTTTTGTTTGTAACCTGCGCGCAACCACCAGTTGCAATGTGTAGTCTCACTATTATTTTTGCATTTGATTTTCCATATACGAGGTGTGCTTTCCTCTACTCGATATTCACGCCTCGCTATACGAATTGAAAAGTCTTTAACTGCAGACTGCAAATTCTTTTTATCTTTGAATACCATGCCTTTTGTGAGCACTCCTTCAGAAGCATCATAATATCTAAATTTTTTTGGAAGATCAAATGAGTCCACAAGCATTTCATGTGACGATGCATTGAAGAACGGGATATTCGGATCCATGGAATATCTCTGAGCACTTGATGGAAATGGTGGTTGTTGATTGGATGGTGATCTCTGTTGATTTGGGGAATACAAAGTTTGAATATCACCAATATCCACCCCATCTTCATCTGATTCACTTGACAACTCGTCTTCGTCAGGTTCAGAGTCTTCTAGTTCATTCACACCAAAAGTGTCAATCAATGGATCATGTGTTTGATCCTCTGTATGAGCATTTTCTCTTTCACTTGGAATACCCTCATTATTGGACCTTGAGGTTCCAACAGTATGCTCTTGCCTGACGAGTGCTGAATTATTAATGTCATCACCTCTTAAGTAAGAAGCATATTGAAAATACTCATTGCTTGGGAGAATATCTGGAAGAGCATTATCTTGCAGTTTTTCCGGATCAATATGAAATTCTACATATTGATTATCCGCATCCGGTGCAAAGAAAAACCATAGATTATCATCGTTGTTGATTGGTATACGATGATATCTGTTGTTTGCATATAGTGAAGCGGATATGTTGAATTTATATTCATTGCTATCAATCCTTGTCAGTTGAAAGAATTTTGATACCAAGCCAGAATATCCGATGTCGCGAGGTACCCTTGTTGCACAAACAGGTGGAACATCGCTACTATCCCCAATATAAACAACAATACCGACATTGTTTGAAGACTCCATATCTTAAATAATAAAGATGTATTAATGAACTTAAAATATGGCGTTAACTATTTTTTTGCATGCAAGAGGTATTATTAAGCTATATAATTACAAAGTATAATGAAATTAATTTCAACTAATAAATTAGTAAAATTCAAACCTGATATTGAAATGAAGCAATATCTCAATGCAACGGCAATAATTTGAGGGTTGCGATAAATGCACAACAACAGCAACAAAAATGCAAGCCACACACAAACACACACACCAGCACAAGCACAAGCACAAGCACACACCACAACACACAAGCACAAGCACAAGCACACACCACAACACACATCACACACACAACAACACACATCACACACACCACAACACACATCACACACATACATTTCATACACCACACACACAACATACAATACAAGTACACAACACACACACTCCAGCACACACAAAGCACCACACACACACACCATACACACACACAAAAACACCACACAAAAACCACATACACACACAAAACACTACACACACACACACACCACCCACACACAAAACAACACACACGCATAAAAATGTAGAAAAAAATTACCTCAACAAATTTTTGAGAAATGGAGATAAGCGAACCGTGAATATTGAAGAAAAATTGAAAGGGAAGTGAAGAAAGAGATGAGGAAGAGAGAAATGTGTGGTGTGGGTGGGTGGTAATAGATGTGATAGAGAGAGAAATATTGAAGTGGAAATTTAAAAAAAAAAAAACCGGACGGATTTAGAAATCCAAATCCTTTGCGTCACTCGGCCAGCCGAGTAAAGTGGCAAACCGAGTGCCTGGGCCGAGTGTCAGGTACCACTCGGCCGGCCGAGTGGTGACTCGACCGAGTAAGCAAAGTCGCCTCTCGCAGGGGCGACTTTGCTCATTGTTTTAATTTTTTTTCACTATATTTTATTAAATTTTTTTTTTTTTTTGCCATACTTTGACAATTCTGCCGAGAATAAAAGGTGCAAGATTTTCTTGCTTGGAGAAAACAAACTAGCAGAGAAGAATAGCAACCCAAGCAAAGAATTGAAGAAGGAAGACATCAGTTCTGATACGGACTATGCAGGGTTGTACTAGAAGAGTAACAAAAAACCATATAGTGAACTCATACTATATTATATTGACCGGAAAACTATTTGGCATATTGGATAATTTACATTCTGTGTTGGAGATGGAATAGTTTTGAGATGCTGATAGTTTAGTTTAACGCTTTTTTTTGGATATTTGTTTATATGAAGCTAAAAACTATTTGATGTTTTGGAATTGCAGTTTTGTTGGAGAATGAATAGTTTTGAGAGGTTGATTTTTTCCTCACTCTTATTATGTATTCTTTATGATGAATCCATTTACTAAAGGGAAGAAAATAGAAGAATATGACAACAAATTTGAAGTCTAAAGTTTAGTTGCACAAACGATCATTGCATGCCTATTCTACATGAAATATTTAATGTTCTAATACAGGGAATGATTAGAGCTGTCAAAATGGGTCAAGTCCATCGAGCTAGCCCGTCCCGCCTCACAAAATAGGTGGTTTGGGTAAGGAATTTAACAGCCTGGCCAACTGGCGACCCGCAGCGGGTTGGCCCATGTGGACCGCGGGTTGAAAGGGTTGGGCCGGGCCAACCCGTGGGTTTTTAAGTTTTTTTATTTTAAATTTAATCTATATCTATATAAAAGCACGATAATTTGGCAAATTTACAAGAATGTCATTTTTCCGTCAAAATCACCTTTTTTACTTTTTTATTTTATTTTACTTTTTCATCTCAAATTTAAATGCTTATAACTTTTACCGGCTCAAATTATTTTTTCATGAAAAATATATCAAAATTTTTTTTTTCAAAATCTTTAATTTGATATCCATATTGCATATATAAAAATAATTTTTTAAAATATAAAATATTTTTTAGATTAATTGTAATATATTTTGATATTTAAAATATTTTTAAATAAATAAAATTGTGACATATTTTTATACAAAATAAAATGATATTAAAAACATATTTTATATATTATGAATCTTTATTTTAGAAAAATTTATTATTATTTTATAAAACTATTTATTTATTTAACAAATTCTCACACGGTATGATAAAGAGACACAAAACAAAATGCAAAATTTAATAATTAAATTATTGTTAATTATAATTTATTAACTATTATTTATTGCAAATAATACAAATTGTGCTTCCCACGAGAGAAATACTAGTTAACCATAACACCCCAGCCATACCTATGACCCACCCACCTTCCCATAACCCACCTACCCTCCCTATCTCACAAATCACAAAAGTAACGACTGGAGGTCTAATCCCCCAATTCAGTAATAATTTATTAACTCTCCCCAATTTCCAAATCACTCGATGCCCAAACCCCCCCCCCCCCAAATCTCAGTCACAAGACTCACGGCCATGAAACGGTCACAAGCCACAACCACCCTCCCCTGGCCCCACCTTCCCCCACCCCCAATTCCGACGGCCATCGACATCGCCAGCACCACCCCCATCCCCGATTCCGGCAGCCCGTGGAGTGGCCCACCAAGCCAGTAACCTGCTAGTGGATTGGCTGGGTTGGAGTTTTAGCAACCAGCCTTTTTTCTGCACGGGCCCGCCAACCCGTCTTGATGGCTTTAGGAATGACCAATGCCTATGACTTAGTAATATAACTAAAATTCTTTTCCAATTCCATTCGTTATAAATAATTTTAACAAAAACATAATTGCAGCATAGCTCCAAGAAAATATAGTTATTTAAACTTCAAGTGTGTCAGAAAGAAATGGAGGCACAAACCACACACACATAGGGGAAGGCAATGAAAATATCCTAACAACTCATTCAATTTTTTACTTATGATATTATGTGGTAGAGGTCCTATAATGCACAAAGAAACTTAATAACAAAGATATGCATAAAATTGTCTCATTGCAAGATATTTGACTGTCCCTCACTGTTGTTTGATAAATCTTCTTAACTTACAGCCACGTAGTTCCTATAATTTGGCAGTGGAAATTTATGCATGTTTTACACTATTGTTAATATACCTAAAGGGTAACATGAAGAACGGTCAAGCAAATAAAAACCCTTCGGCAAGATATAACTCACCTCAAAGACCTTGCTCAACAGAACAATTAGAACTAATGAAATCATGCAATTACTTACATTATCTCCAATTAGAATTAAACAAGTCCAAGACATCATTAGAAAGCACGAACATGAAGTTCCTTTTCATTTAGTATGACATCCTTTTCATGCAATTGAAATACATTAGTTCGATCAAGTTAATATATATTATTAGTACCTTAATTCCATTTTAAACAAAAACTTTATTTGGTAATTCATACTCTCTCCCCCCTCCCTCCCTCTTTATCTCTCTATCTACCTATCTCTCTCTCCCCCTCTCTCCCTCTTTATCTCTCTCTATCTACCTATCTCTCTCTCCCCCTCTCTCTATCTACTTATCTCTCTCTCCCCTCTCTCTTTGTATCTGCATATCTCTCTCTCTCTCCCTCTCTCTCCCCGGTCTCTTTATATCTACCTATCTCTCTCAACCCTCTCTCTTTCTATCTACCTCTCTCTCTCTCTCCCATTCTCTCTCTCCCCCCTCTCTCCTTCTTTTAAGTCATGCTTTTCGAATGACTACTTATATAATTGTGAAATAATATTCACTCCTAAAAGATTTACATATTTCCTTGATTTCCTCACTTATGTTGCTGCTATGTCTGAGTAATCATAAAGTACAGAAGAAAGGTTTTTGGCATCACTATAATTCCAAGCAACAAACTAACATTTGGCCTGCTTGCAGACAACTTGAATGAAGGCAATAATAGTGCACATCCTGACTAATCCAATATGATTTTAACTTCATTGACAATAGAGACTTATATTTTACAAACTATTCCATAAGATATTTCATAATTTAGATTAATAATTCATCTAAACAAATGAGAAGGCAATTATAGTATCAGAGTTTAATATCCACGAAAAGCTTATTCTCTAGCCGATGGAGTTCAAATTTAAATTTACTTCTACAAGCATGCAGAATAACATCCAATTTTCAAGGATGTAATACTTTAAGGCTGCGATTGCTTTGGGTGATAAGGTTAAATAAGGATATATTATCCAACCTTATCATATGTTTACTTTGGCGGACGATAAAATTGGTTTTATCCCAAATACCCGGGATAAACACATATTTTGAAATGGGATAAAATGATTGATAGTAGATCTCATGCTTTAGGGTCGGATAGGTTATCCCATTGTGTACAAGAGATTCAAAATGCCCTTACTCAATTATCCATTTTCACATTATGACTGTTTTTCTTCCATGGAAGTTTAACGCAACTTGGTGCTTTGCCCTTTTTTCTGAACATGTTTTTTACTGTTATGCTCTCAGTTTGCTTGGTCAGGTATATTTTTCCGTCTCGACTAATTTCCCTTTCTATATGATGTAATTTGGGGATAGCAGGAATTTTTTGAGTTTTATGAAAATAAATTTTGCAGTTTCTTTCTTAATCCTTCTTCTTTATAATCAGGAAAGTGAAATTTTTAAAGAAGATTTTTAACTAGAAGGGACTTTTGGTCATGCCTTCGGTGAACACAACGACTGACTGCAAGATGAAACAAATAATAAAAGACAAACACAAATTAGGGTTTATCTGAAAAAAAAATATATACCAGACAAAGACACACACACATCTATATATATATATATATATATATATATATATATATATTAAAATTGGACAAAGAGAGGAGAAAGAGCTTACAGAATAGGTGTAATTATTTCCGAGATCTTATATCTAATTTCTTATGTTTATGGGTATGAACAGAGAGGGAATTTGTGATTCTTGATTATAGCTTTTGCAAGTATGAAGGAAAACTGGTCTTATTTTAATTAAGGGTGTTTAGGTAATTACGGTTATCATGGATAAGGATAATATTCTTATCCATCAATTAAGATTCTCTAATGTAAATATTAGATAAGAAAACAATTTTCATCAAATCCCCTATTGTAATACACCCGAATCCTATCTACCTTAATTCGTCTCCTCTAAAGTAAACGCAGCCTAAGATGTTGTAGCAAACATGCAATAGTGTCAATGATTAGAGCCACAATTTTTTCACAATTTAATAAGGATATTTTTTATTTTTTATTTTGTATTGATTCTTACAGAGAAAGACATGATTAACTTCATTGTATAAGATTTAAAAAAAAAAAAAAAAACTGTACTTTTTTTTTTCACAAGTTATTTACACTTTTGTTTTTACAACAAATGCTTACAAAATATTTGATATTCAATATTGCAGCACAATCTAAATAAGCTAGAAGTAGAAGAAAAATACTTTTATCTAATAGAAAAGGTGCATTTTTATCATCTTCATGAACTATTTACTTTAAAAGATTTATTATACAAGTAAAGGAATGCAAAAAGAAGAGTAGCATGAGCTTCTACAATTATTTTCTCAGCCTCTTTCGCTTCTTGTATCATGGAATCTTCATCAGTGATTGATGTATGGTTCAAGTTGATGAAGCAAATCATTCTAGACATTCTAGAAATATCAAATTTGAAGCTACAACAATTTGATACAATTGGCAAAGTGAAATAAAAAATTATCAGGTTCACATTTTTTTTTTCAAAATTGCTCTTCCACAATTTTATAAGTCCATTGTTGCCTTTGGAAAAGATGTGTTCTTTTCTCTAGGGCTAATATGTTTCTCTGTAAAATGTGCAATGTTAACTGAATATAGAGAGTTGGATTCCTTGTTAGAGTATAGTATATTTGTTGTGACTTTCTCTTGATTCGTGCATGAACCCATTATATAATTTGTTCTAAATGTTTTTCTTCTATATTGTATCCCTCTAATTGATAGAAAATTTAGGCATATTCGCCTTCAATTCACATATGCAAGAAAGAGTTATTCACAAAAATAAAGAATATATAAACTTTTAAAATTTAACAATATTGAGTTAAAATCCAAAATCAAATATACATGATTGTAACATATGTACCTTAATTTTATTTGTAAGAAAAACCTTAATCGGTAATTCTTATTTACAATCATGGTCTCTCTCTCTCTCTCTCTCCCTCCCCCCTTTCTCCTTCTCTCTCCCTCTCTACCCCTCTCTCCCTCTCCCTCTCCCTCTCCCTCTCCCTCTGCCTGCCTCTCTCCTTCTCTCTTCCCCTCTCTCTCTCTCTCTCTCTCTCTCTCTCTCTCTCTCTCTCTCTCTCTCTCTCTCTCTCTCTCCTTCTTTTAAATCATGCTTTTTGAATGTCTACGTATATAATTGTGAAATGATGCTTGTTCTTATATTAAATGTTGTGATTCAAAATATATATATATATATATATATATATATATATATATAAATATAATAAAAATTAATATTTCTCCTTGAAGAACTATAAGCTAAACCAAATTTCAAATTTTCATTAAAACTTTGGTTGCAGTGGTCCACATTATTGAATTTCAAAAATAGGTATTGGCTCATGCACACATGTTTCTCTCACTGGAAGAGAGACTTAAGAAACCAAGCCCCTCCTAAATTAGTCAAGTAATTTCAGCTAAGATATTGGACAAGAGAAGTGACCTTGAAGGATATTCTTTTGTGGAACAATTCATAATGCATGGGTCATGTGGGTTGGACGAGCCATAATCACCGTTCATGCTGGATGTTGAGTGCAATAAAATTTTCCAAAACCTTACAGAGGCAGCACAACAGTCGACAAAAATGGGTATGTAAAATACAAAAAAGAGACAAAGAAACAAAATTCATCAATAAAGAAGGGACAAAAATGGACGATGCGTTTGTCATCCCACATAATCTGTCATTATTGAGAAAATACATAGCTCATATAAATGTCGAGTGGTGCAAAAGATCAAGGCAATCAAGTATCTCTTCAAGTATATTACAAAAGGAGTGGACAAGGCTATAAAGATTGTAGAACAATCAAGCAAAGGAAAGAACGTAGTCAAACAAAAAACAAAATGAAGGAACAGATGAGAGTAAAAATTATCTGGAGAGTTGCTATTTTTCCGCTTGTGAAGCTATGTGGAGAATCTTTGCATTTGACATTCACTACCAAAGGCCTGCAGTTTAGAGACTAACAATACATTTGCAAAACCAACAGAGGCTCATATACAATGGACTAGGCAATCTTGACAGTATCATATCAAAAGATGATGTTCAGAAGAATATGTTTACTGAATGGATGGAAAGATACAAGATCGACAATGAAGCTAGGAAGCTAACTTATGTGCAATTCCAATAAAGTGTGTATGAGATGGAAAAAAAAAAAAAAAGTTTGGACCAAGCGTAAATAAGCGCTCACAATTGGAAGGATTGTGAATATAAATCCAACAACAAGAGAACTGTACTATTTGAAGAGATTGGTGGACATAATAAAAGGACAAAAATATTTTGAAGAAATACTTATTGTAGGGGATGTGGTCCATCTAACATTCAAAATTTCTTACTTTGCAAAGGGGTTACTAGACGGAGATTCAGAATGGCATGACACAATGGATGAAACACAAGAATGCGCTACACCCACCCAATTGTGACATCTCTTTACAACACTTTTGCTTTAGTGTGATGTTTGGGGCCCATTGAAATTATGGGATCATTGCTAGAAGGCTCTAGGAGAGGATATACCATACCAACAACAAAAGACATTTGGTTTTAGAGAGTTAGAATTTACTGATGAAGAGCTTCACAATTACACTTTGATGGAAATCGAAAAGATACTGCACCAGAATGAAAAATCTCTGACGGACTCCCCTAATATGCCAACACCCAACAAAAAACCTCTTGAAAGAACTCACAAACTCACCGTTACATGAAGAAACAAACTACATCCTTGCAGAACAGCAAACGGAACACGGCAGATTGATACATGGTTTGAATGCAAACAAAAGAAGGGTGTTTGAGAGCGTAATGGATTCGACCCACAATGAAAAAGGCAAATTATTCTTCCTATACAGCGCTGGTGGAACAGGGAAAACATACTTATACAAGACAATTATCACCAAATTAAGGGCCGAGAGGAAAATAGTCAGTCCAGTAGCATCTTCTTGCATTGGAGCCTTGCTTCTTCTAGAGTGGGACGACAACCTAAAGATATCATTAAATGACCATGAGAAATCATTTTGTGAAATAAAATTAGGTTCGATGTTAGATGATCTACTGATGGAGACAGACTTAATCATATGGGATGAAGCACCGATGGCCCATCAACATACATTTGAAGCACTGGAAAAAACTATAAGAGATTTTTCATCCATGAGACACCCAACAACAAAGGATAAGACTTTGGGAGGCAAAACAGTGCTCCTCGGAAAGGATTTCAGACATATACTACCAGTTGCACCCCATGGAAGCCGATAAGATACTGTACTGGCAGCCATAAATCGCTCAATCCTATGGGATTCATGTTGTGTAGACACCCTCAAAAATAATTTGACACTAGACCAGTCTGAAAAATAGTTCGCCAAATGAGTACTAAAAGTTGGGGATGGCACAACAAATAAACGGGATACAACCAAAAATGCGTGTAGCAAATTTGAAATGATTGAAATGGACAAGACATTGATGTTCCAAAGCATTGGCCATCCAGTGAAGGAAATTTCAAAAGCCACATACTCAGAATTCCATACATTTTTCGATGATTGAAATTTTCTAAAAGAAAGAGCAATTCTAACACCTACAAATGAAACCGTTCATGAAATAAATTTGTTACTCTACTTCAGTTTGGAAAATATATAGAATGATGTAGAAGATGTTTTCAATCATCAGGTCTTATACCCAAATGAGTTCTTAAATTCTCTCAAGTTCCCAGGACTCCCAAACTATCAGTTGCAACTAAAAGCAAATGTTCCAATCATGTTACTTAGAAACATGAATAAGAATAAAGGCACTAGACTAATGGTTTCACAGGCACTAGACTAATGGTTTCACATTTTGGAAATAGGGTAATTGAAGCTGAGTTATTGACTAAGACACTTACAAGAAACAAAGAACCCATTTCGAGAGTAACCTTATCTCCAACAGATTCAAAATGGCCATTCAAACTAAGAAGATGACATTTCCCAATAAGAGTATGTTATGTGATGACTGTCAACAAAAGCCAAAGACAAAGCTTAAAAAATGTTGGACTGTATCTTCCAAAGCCAATTTTCAGGCAGGACCAACTGCACGTCGCACTTTCTCGAGTGACATCACCACAAGACCTAAGCATATTACACACCAAAGACACTAAAGATAGATCATAAGAAATAGAAAATATCATCAACCTAGAGGTGTTCAAAAACCTGCCCAATGCAGCTATGATATAAAATTTGGGTTAGGTAATGTTTATCTATTTATATCTATTTCCATGTGGTTAGAAGAAGTAATCAGTAACCATAAACTTCTTACTCATTATTTAGAGTTTCCTTTTTTGCATGCCAGGGTTCCTTACTCAATATCCAGAGTTACATTTTTGCAGGCCAAAGTTGATTGGAACTATGAAAAGAACTAAGAAAAGAAGGAGAATATTAGCTTCAAACATATGCTTGCGATTCTCAATAGAAGAATTACTTTAATAATTTTTATAATTTCTTATTTAAATTTCAGAATTTGTGGTATTTTCTTTTTATGTAGAAAAACAAGAGAAATCTTAGTAGTTTGTGGTGCAACTTTTTAATTTTGATATTTTTTAAATTTCTTATTAATATAGAAAATGAATTTTAATTTTCAATAATTTAATATAATTAGTATCTTTAATAAAAGTTTACACCCATTCATTGCACTGGTCTACAACCAGTTTAGTATAAATATCACTACTGGTGTTTTCCTCCTCACTCATATGATTATCTTCAATGATCATATTTTGAGTTTTCTGCATACACTTTTGATATAATTCAACATTATGTTATTTAGGTATTCTCTGTACTATTATTTACAAATTGACGTATTCATTAATTATTTTGATTTATTTATAAAAACAATTGGGTAAAATATGTCAAATCCCCTTGCGGTTTTATAATTCGGCACAACATTCTCCTGTGATTTCAAAATTGTGTGAAACTCCTGCATGGTTTCATTAATTATGCATGCAATCCCCAAATTCATCAGCTTTAACGAAGTTGAGGTGCATGTGCGTTTAATGCAAATTAACATATTGTTTTTCAATTTTTCTAAAATTACAATCCATTATAAATATAATTTTCTTTTTTTTTTCCCTTCTTTATTAGAAGCAGACCTGTTGTTTTGGCCGGAGAGAGAGATGGCGAATTCCAGGTTAATGATTTATTCAAATTCCCTGAGAATTATTTATCAACAAATTACACCTCGAGAGTGCTTATATTAAGAATATTGACTCTAAAGTGATTCATCTACCATCAAATTTAATTTTTGGATAAAGTAAAAAATAAAAAATTAATTAAAAGATACAACAATCAAGGAAATATACATGCAGATTTCTTCAACTTCTTTGAAGATCGAGAACTCCATCCCCAAAGCACACTATGCAAAATTACAAACAAAGAAAGAATGAGAAGAATAAGAATACAATTTTATAGAACAAAGAAAACCCACAAAAAAAAAAAAAAAAAAAAAAAAAAAAAAAAGGAGAAGAATGAAGTTTCACATTAGAGAGAAAATCCAGAAAAAAGAGGACAAATAATGAAATGAAATTTTAGAGATCAAAGAAAATCTAGAAAAAGAAGAAGAGGGAGAAGGAAATTTTATATAACAGAGAAAATCCGCAAAAAGTTGATAAGTTTCTCTTTTTCTTTCTTCTGAAACACTACAATCCTTCTCAATCCAATATGTGTTCCCCTTCATTCAAAGCACAACTACAACCAAACTAAATTTTTTTCTATATATATCAATCAAATTCTCAATGACCCATAAACAGAAAAAAAATCAGGACAACCTACATCATCATCACCAAGGACCGTCATCACTGTCAAGTCATCATGATAACATGAAGATGATGATAGAAAAGAGGCAACAGAGAAGATTAGGGTATTACGTAGATGCACCCAAAAGATTTATGCGCCCGGAGTTTTATTTTGGATCTGTGTTTCAATCTCTGGTGTTTCTCTCTATATTTCGTCCTTTTTCTCTCTCTCTAAAGTGAATATGTTAAAGAGAAAATGAGGCCAACAAAAATAAAAGGGCATAACGGGGAAATACCGAAGAAAATAACGTCGTTAGGGTTTAGTTTGCGAAATGGGAGCGTGTACAGGATTAATGAAATCACGTAGGAATTTCACACAATTTTCAAACCACAGAGGACTACAACACCAAATTATAAAATCATAAGGGGATTTGATACATTTTTCCCCAAAAAAAAATTAGATCATGAATGACTCCAATTCTAAGCATGTTGAGGGATGTTTCGTAGGAATATTCTTCCGTCCATCCAGTTTCGCCTTCTTTGAACATATGTTGCCCCATCGTATGAAAGAAAAAAATATCGATAGCTTTGAAATTTTGTTTAGAGAGTTTTGAGATGAATAAGTTATATAAATATTATTCTTTAAAAATAATACCTTTTGTATTGTTTATGTCTAATCATATGATTGTTTTAGTAATAGGTCTTAATCTTGAGTAAACAATACTTATGTATTCATTAACCTATAGAATGCAAGCTATTTATGTTAAGAATTAGTTACGATTTGCAACACGTATTATACACATATTACAAGTTGGTACCTAAAGAAGAAAAAAACTTTTTAGTTTGATAACCATTGTATGCAAGATCGATTCGTTGCACAAAAATAATTTATTTAGCTACTTTTCCGGTGGAAAAAAAAAACAACTAAAAAATCTTTAAAAGTTAAATAAATTTGAAATTGGTTTTTTTTCAAATAAAACATAATTTTGTAGAATTAGGAAAACAATTAATTACTTAAAAAAATTAAAATATATTATGAATTTTAATATGAATATGAATATGAAAAATAAGAATAAATTTAAAAAAACTTAAAATAATTTAAACTAAATTAATAGGTTTTAAAAAATGTAAAATGAAAAACCAAATCAAAAAAAATATAATAATTAGATAACAAATTCATTAAAATTAACAAAAAATTGTAAAATTAAAAAGTTAAAAATTAAAAGAGAAAAAAATAAATTTCTAAAAATTCATAAATCATAGAAAAATTAATAAAATTACAGAAACTTTGAAAAAATAATTCTGAAAAATTAAATCCATATAAAAAATAAAAAAAATAGAGTCAATATGTAATTTTAAGAATTCATGTTATATATATTTTTTTGAATTTATAAGTAATTTTTTATAATTTATTTGTAATTTTTAGAAATTATTCACAAATTTTCAGAATTTTATTTTTGAAATATATTTGTAAGTTAAAAAATATCTAGAATTTCATATAATGTTTTATAATTTATTTGATTCTTTTATTTTTTTAAATAATTTGTTTGTGTAATTTTGCCGAAAAAGTAGCCGAAAAAATATTTTAAATTGAAATTAGTCAATTTTGTATACAATGGACTACAATCTAAAAGTTTTTTTTTTTTTTTAAGGTAACAATTGCAAAAATGTGTATAGTATATGTTGTAAATTATAACTAACCGTTATGTTAATATGGATCTATATGACGTTAAATTAATAGATCAAATCATATGAAACAAGAAACTTTTTACTGCTAGACATACATTTTCAAGAGAAAATATTCTAATCATGGGAAATAATTCTGTGTGAATAATTAGAGGTAATCATTTTGAAAAATTTATTGAAATTGTACCTTAATTGTTCTTGGTACATATAATCCTTAATTGGAGCTCAACAAAACCAAACAATTATTTTTATTATTTTTTGAGAATATAAGTTCAATGAACAAGAAAGAGATCCATATAAGAATAGTAATGCAGTTACACAGCATTTGGAGAAATTTTTTCGTCTTTCCTTTTCCCTCGAGATTATAGAGGGATGGAAAAGGCTTCGGCCAATCTATCTTGATAGGACCCCATAAAAGAATGAACATTGTTGAGAGCCTGAATTAGACAGAAACCACATATCCCTCAAAGTTCTATCTGAAAGAAGGGCTTTCAATAGGTTTCCCTTGGTGGAGACCAGGGCTCGCATGGGCGAGAAGGGCGACCGCCCAGGGCCTACGAATTTTTGGGGCTCAAAAATATGTATTTATTTTATATATCAAATATATGTGTGTAAATGTATTTAATAGTTCATGCATGCCTCAATGGGTAGGAATTACATTTTGTTATGTGGAGGTTGTGGGCTCAACACCCACCCAATCTCTACATAATTTTGCCTTTTTATTTGTGTACTTAAAAGAGGAAGGGCAATAGTTGATAGCAAGGTGTAACTAACTAATTTTTTTTTTCTCAAAAATTATCAAAAGTTTGAGGTTTGATATCTTCATTATTCGTTTTTGTGCTGTATTCTAAGTTTTGCTTGTTATGTTAATGTATATTTTTTAGTCTATTATTATATAAAAATTAATATAATTTTTTAGTCTATTCTATAATTTAACCTATTATAGAAGATAATAGATATTTTTTTTTACTTTCTAGATATGCATATATATTTTGTATTTTCTTGTTATGTAATTAAAAATTATGTATAACATTTTTCCGTTATTATATAGGTATTTATTAAAATAATAATTCAGACTCCGTCTATAATTTGTCTATTTTAGACGACACTATTTATTGCCTAATTAAAATACAAGAAGAATTCTATTGATTTTTTTTTAATTTTTTTTAACTAATTGAGTTTTTATAATTTTTTAGATATATTTTTATTTAAATGAGCGTATTAGTTGAATGAAAAACAATTGAAATTGCTTTGAACGAAAAACTTAAATACAACAAATAATTATTCTACGTGTTTGGAACATGAAAATTAAATAGAAGTAGTTTTGGTTGATTTAATTGTAGTTTTAGATTTTATATATATATATTTGTTTGAATTTATTATATCATTTTAATTAAATAATCATATCATACTTTGTTATTTATCTTGTACATGAAAAATAGATTTTTCATCCTTTTATTTTTTGCTTAAGGGGCCTCATTATTTTTATCAGGTCGGACCCCTCGAAAACTCAAGGGTGGCCCTAGTAGAGACACATTCCCCGGCCCCCGGAAAACAGATGTCAAAATACCCGAGTCCTCAGCCAACAGAAGAAGATTGAGAACGGAATCCCCAGAGTCCAGTCTTGAAAGCAAATGTGATAGTACCTCGAAAGAGATTGATGTTCTCAGTTGAGGAATGAGAGATTTGTGGCTTTCATTAATTTCGTCTGTGATAATGTACTATGATTTTTCTTACCTCATAAAATTATGTAAATCTTTCTATTGCCAAAAATAATTTAATATGAAAAATAAAGAAATTTTTTAAACTATAGAAGATATAAATATTTTCCTGGTGACTATTTTTTAATGTCAGACTTGCCTTTTTTTATGTTAGAAATATTTAAATGATGTGTGTAGCATATATTTATCACAATTATAATATTTATCTTCTCTAAACTAGTTATATATATATATATATAACTATATAAAAGGAGGACGGTTGAACTAATTTATAGAAATATCATTTTTTCGCTCAAATTGGGTTTATCATTTTTTTTTTTTTTACTATAATTTTTAAAGATTTGTAACTTTCTCATTTCAACTCTGGTTTTTATGAAAGATATATCAAATTAATCATTTTTTTATGATCTAGAATTTGATATTCATATTGCATGTATAATAATAAAATATTAATTTTTAGAAAAAAATAGGATTTTTATACATTAATTGTGGGATATTTTTATATTTAATAAATTTTTATATTGTTAGATATTTTTATTTTAAACAATTTTTATCAAAATATATTTTTATATAATTATGTACTTTATTTTAAAAATTATATTACTATATTTATAATAATTCTCTTAATTATTATATAACATTTTTTGGGCTTATAATGAATTCAATTTTTATGTTCAAGATAGGTAATAAAACTTAATTAAATGATAAGCTGCGGTGATATGTAAGAGTTTTATGTGTTTGCTCTTTTAATTGTCTATATGTGCTATAGTTATAAATTTTACTTCTTATATTTTCGTAATAGAAATTTAAAGTTTCAGATGTTATGAAACAGCTACAATTGTATATGGACTATTTTTTGTTTTTTTTTTTATGTTCAGTTTATTTAATGGATTTTATTTTTATCAACGATTCATGATCAACTTATAATTATATATACATAGATATATATCGTATATGGGTTTAGAGATTTATAATTTAACTTTTGTATGTTGGGCCCAATTCACAACCGGCTGATTTTATTTATATAATTTTGGGTACATGGGTTAGATTTGGAATACTTGGGTCAATATGTGAAGCTATTAGTTTAAATACTCAAAATCTATATGTATGTGTGAGAATTATTTAATATTTTTAATTTAAATTAAAAGATAAAACATTTACTTATTAAAGTAAATGATATATATTTCTGTATTTTTCTATCATAAAAGTTCAAACTTTATGAAAGCAATGCGCATAAATTAAACAAGAAATATGAACCAAATAGAATCAATAAGTTAAATTGGTTGATTATTATCATATAAATGTAGGTTTCGCTATGAACAGTCCCACTTCATCTAAAGACATCATACATCCCATTAAAATTTTAAATAATTTATTTATGCTAAATCTACCCCATTCGATATTTTTTTTATTTTTTCTAATATTTTGATTTAGAAAAGAGAATAAAGGAAAGCCATATGAATTGATTAGCGTAGACTAAGGAGTCACATCGCAGGTAATTTGCATGCAAATCTCAAATGGTATTTAATCACAAATTTTAAAATAAATTCTATTTTGATCGATTATAACAAATCAAATCATTATTTGAATGAATTGTTATTTTGATCTTTATTAGTCTTCTAAACATTTTGTTACTCAATTTCCGGTTCCTCTAATCTATTTGTACATTCAATACACAAGAATTAATTTAAAGCAAATTTCCAGAAAATGTTCTAATTAATTGATTGATCTAAATATTAAAGATAAATAAATAAAATCCTTTCAATAAGTTTCCAAATGAAACAGAATCCACGCGTGTTTGATTTTTATGGTTTGAGAAAAGATTGAGAGTAGCCCAATATTAGGGAAAAACAATAATCTCACCAAATTACTTATTGAGAAGAATGAGTTTCAGAAAAAAGAAAAGATAACTTTCCACATGTTTACAGATTCGTAAGGTGGAGAAGAATCAAGAATGCATTACAGTACAGCAGCTACAAATTCTCTCTCACAGATCGTTTTCTCTCCCTTCTCATTGACAGAAAACTGAAACGAGAGATGGATAATTATGAGTTGAAGTTGGTGATGGAAGTCTCAGAGAATTTCAATCTTGAAAGGGCAGTTTGCAACCATGGATTCTTCATGATGGCTCCTAACAAATGGATTCCTTCACACAAGTCTCTCATACGTCCTCTTTCCCTCCCCACCAATAATTCTGTTGTCACCGTTTCCATAACTCAGCCTGCAAACACCAATTATATTCTGCTCACCCTCTTAAACCAACATAATTCTCAAACACTAATTCTTTGCCCCCAAGATCGAAAATCCATACGGGTAAGCACGTACCTTGTCAAGCTCATTATTACTCCCCTTTGGCCTTCGTTATTACTCATCTGATCACTCACACAGTTTCAGGTAGCGCGTATGTTGCATATTTCCCCAGAAGACGAGACGAAGGTGCATGAATTTCATAAGCTGCATCCGGCAGCCAAGAAATCGGGCTTTGCTCGCATGTTTCGTTCCCCAACATTGTTTGAAGATATTGTTAAGTCTGTTCTCCTCTGCAATTGCTCGTAAGCTGTACAACATAATTAATGCATTTACATTTTGCATGCATCGCTTGTTCTTATTTTTATATTGGTTGATGGACATTTCAAGATGGGGAAGGTCTTTGGAAATGGCTCAAGGCCTATGTAATCTTCAATACGAAGTATACGGAGAGAAGAAGGGGTGCAAGAGAAAGCGGTGGAGGCAGGAGCAGAAACCTTGGTGGTGGGCTGGCCATGGAGAATGTAAGGGTAACTTTCCAAGTCCAAAAGAAATAGCTCGTTTGGATGTCAAGATTTTGAACAAGTATGCCACCTTAGGATACAGAGCACCAATCATTCTTGAACTAGCAACAAATATCCAAAATGGAACTCTCAACTTGGATGATTTTCATACACCCATAGCTAAAGATGATTTTGAGGTGTCGTCTCGTCATCAGCTGTTGAGGAATCGTCTGTTCAACATCAAAGGATTTGGTTCCTTCACGGTTGCTAATGTTATGATGTGTATGGGCTTCTACCAACACATTCCTACTGACACTGAGACTATCAAACATTTGAAACAGGTTTTTCTTCAGTGCATTAATTAATTATTTCCAAATTATGCATGGCCTAATTGATTTGATGAATTCTAGATTGATACATTACTTCAGGTCCATGGGAAGACAGAATTAAATGGTAAACAGATAGAGGACACTATTGCAGAAATCTATGATAAGTACGCACCATTTCAGTGCCTCGCATATTGGTAATGATGTTAATTCAGTTTATTCTTTATCACAATTAATCTTCATTGCCGTTTCTATTTGATATTGAGTGGATATTAATTTGGGGTTGTTAATTGGATTAAGTACAGGATGGAGCACATTGAATATTATGAGAAGAAGTTAGGGAAGTTGAGTGAGTTGCCACACTCTAAATACTGTAATGTAACTTCAACAAACATCAAAGTTCACACTTTCGTAAATGAAGAATGAGAGAGAGAGTTTATTTAGTGTTTTTGACGTTAGGTTTTTGCATTTTTCGTTACTTTATGCAGTGTAAAGATGTTATTTTCAATATTTATTTTTATTTTATGATAAGAATACAAGAATAATGGCAGCAACACAACACAAGAACATGTTTCGAAAAGATAACAATAAGGGTATATAAGGAAATACAAAGTGGACTTGATTATTTATTTATTGAATTTCAGTGATGAAAGACTAATGAAATACAAAGCTTGTGATTGAGACTCTATGCCAATGAGTGATATAGGGAATTAGGAAAGCGGGTCTGTAATTGTGTAATGATAAATTTCCCTAATTATGTTGTATTGGAGTTTTTGTGTTTTTTAAAGCTAATTCATGAGGACCGTATTACTCTCTCACACACACACACAAAATAATACAATGGCAGTCCAAATATTCTGGGCTGCCCGCAAATAATGAATCCATAATTCCCTTATTTGAGAGCAGTCCTCAGTCCCCAGTCCCCCTTCACTCACTCCTCTTCTCTACATTTCAGCCATGACACCACACGCACACTAGGCAGCAAATGGCAATCCTGTTGGCGATCAAGTCAGTCGATGGCGGGGAACACCAGAATGGACAACCCGATGATACTGCTATGAGCAACGTACGTTGCCGGTATATGACACCTTCGGTTTTGGTGGGAAATAGTTAGTCCCTATTTTTTTCTTTTTTTGAAGTTGTTGTTCTGAAATTTCTTCTCATGCGTGTGTGCGTTTCTTGACTCGATCAAATGGAGGGATGAGGAAAGGTGAATGAGGCGACAATTTGTCGGTCGATGGATTGGTATTACTACCTTTTCATTTTAACTAATATTATACCCACACAAATATTAAATATACACGATGTGCACGTGTGTATATATATATATACTTATTAATTATTAATATTATTTTAGTTTATATTATTTGTGTAAAACATTTAAATTCGGCTCAATGTTATTACAATAATGTATTTAAACATATTATTTATATTTTAAACATTATAAAACATATTGAATAGATAAAAAATAGTTTGATAAGAAAATGGTATAAGAATAATTGTAACACTAACAAATCACACATTGCAGCATACATCATATAATACCTTTTTTTTTTTTCCTTTTAATTCTCCGAATCATATCATCAAAACAAACTTAAACTTGCACACGCCCATAACTTTTTTAGATTAAATTTCTCCATAAAAGTTTGGCTCGTAGATAATTAATCTTTGTAGGTTTCTTCAATATATTTTTTCATAAATTTACAATGTGCAGTGTGCTTTTACATTAGGGAAAAATTATAAAATTAGTCATGTATCTTTTGGCCGATCCCAAATTAGTCCGGTATT
Organism: Caryopteris x clandonensis; assembly: GCA_028749325.2. Classification (NCBI taxonomy): domain Eukaryota; kingdom Viridiplantae; phylum Streptophyta; class Magnoliopsida; order Lamiales; family Lamiaceae; genus Caryopteris; species Caryopteris x clandonensis. The sequence goes on along the minus strand of JAPYKT020000051.1, from coordinate 98,941 downwards.
TTTTTACTTTATCAATTTCGTCATACTTTTTTTTAATGCTCGATTTCAGTCCTATTTTTATGAGAGTAATAATGTTGTCGGAAAAAAATATGTGTCTGTCATGTGACCTCAAATAAATTGGGGTTTCATAATATTTCGGCCAATTTGATACATGGCAGCGCCAGCGTGGAATATCATGCTACGTCAGACCAAAAATTGTCAATTTGTGTCAAACTTAATTCTATCTGGTCTAGATTTGGATGAAATTGAGGGAAAGTCTTATAGATTTGGCTTTGATGTTTTTCCTTCCTGGAATGGTTCATTTAATTTGTGAATGGCAAATTGTTGTTTCTGTTCTTCTAAGCCCTCCAATCTGATCTAACGTGACGTGATATTCCACGTTGGCACTGCCACTAATCAATTAGCCAGAATATTAGAAAGCCCCAATATATTTGAGGTCACGTGAGAGGTGCATGCTTTTTCCGATAACATTATTAATTCTCGTAAAAAATAGAACTAAAAATGAGCATTAAAAACGATACATGACTACTTTTTGAGTTTGCCCAAAAGATATAGAACTAATTTTACAATTTTTCCTAAAAAGTAGTACTGAAATCAAACACTGAAAAAGATACATGATGAAATTGGTAAAGTAAAAAGATATATGAATACTTTTTGGGAGCGCTCAAAAGATATAGAACTACTTTTAAAAATTTTCTTCACATTAGATTCAACATTCATAGCCCAAGTAAAAATAAAAACAATCAAATCGGAGACAAAAACATGATTCATACTTTTATATTTCAGCACAAATGAGGTACTGAAATTACAACAAAAATGCTTTAGGTCTAGAACAAATCATGTCAGAAACCTTAGCAATATGCAAAGAGAAAATGTCTTTTAAATTTACCAACAATATCTATATTGTCTTCTTGTATTTACATTCATACTCGAACAGAAAATCGTGTGTGAAACAAATAGTCAGTAATAGTCTTATATAGTAAAAGAGTTTTAGTATGGAGAGTTACAAAATTGATTTATGTGCATGGAATGTTAGAACCTAACATCAGATGAAATGATCAAAATTCATTTGAATGAAAAGATTGAGAGTGAAACTGATATACTCACACGTTTGAGAGCAAGCAAGAGAGAACTAAATCATTCTAAGGAAAGACACTATCATTAAAGTTGTGTGATAATAAATCATGTTCTTTAACTAATGAAAGCTTGTTGAGTTCAATATGACAACTTTAATTGTTTTGGAGGACTCTCCAAGGACCAAGATGTCCAGAATTAGTTGAAAATTCAACAAAAACTATTTCCTTCCTCCACACTCTTAGAGAAGTTTCAAGAGTTTAAAAGGAAACATGTATATTCAAAATTCAATTCAACGACGCCATGACACTCTGATTTGAAAAATACAGACATTTCTTACTCTAAACATCCATATTTATTTTTCAATAGCTCTTATTAGTATTTTAAGTCAATATTTGACCGTTAACTCTTATATACTCAACAATTCTAATATAAACAAAATAATAATGAAAACTTCGTAGCTGGTGTCTAGTAGTAACTTTAGAAAAACTTCACGCATTTAGAATAGAAAAATTATCACAATAAACGGTATTGCCCATCCACCTGTTTATACTACATACAGAGTGGTTTAATAAGATCTCAATACGAACTTACGTCAACAAAGTTTGATTTGGTTTTCCCTTTTTTTTTTTTTTTGCCAAATCAGTTTGTAATTTTTAATCAAATAATACATACAATTTATTTAAAAATCTAATTATAAAAAATTAGGTAAAATATAATCTAACATTCAAATTTTATAGATTTTAGTAGCAACTTTATTATAAATTATTAAAAATGAAAAATAGAAAAAATCGACATGGAATACATGTTCCAAAAAAGTAGGGATTTTTTAAAATTTGTTTTAAGAGTAATCTTACCCACAAATATTCCAAAAAACAATATATAAGTTTGAATTTATCAATTAATTAATATATAAAACTAAAAATATGGGATGAATTGCAATTAAGTGAAGATTTACAGTTCATTAAAAAATGATGCAAGTTTGACTTATTCATGTGTCAGTGATGTTGAATAATTCAATCCGTGATAAACAAAAATTTTCATAAAATAGGCTTCTTTAAAATCTTCTAATTAATTATAATGACCAATTATATTATGTTATGTGTAATCCCAAATTAGTAAGAATTTCAGACGGAAAAATGAATGAGTTTCACAAAATTTGCAATTTCAACTATTAGTAGAGAAAAGTAATATATATATATATATATATATATATATATATATATATATATATATATATATTGATAAACATTTGCAATCTCTAGTGAGTTTTATGGCATAAAATTGAGGGAAGATGACGATGTCATGGAGAATGGGCTGAGCAAGAAGTATTTGGGATTGTCAGAACTAGGGTTTGAAGTTAGCCTTCGCTTAAGCTCTTATAAGCTTTTGTCATTGTAATCATCCCATAGGAAATACATACTAAGACATACGTTATAATTTAGGGGCATGTAGCACAGTATCATGCAAAACTTAGGGGATTGATCAATCATACTTAGAGTTGCAATTTATTCTTGCATATCACATATCATAACATATATTAATAGTTAAACATGTAAACTAATCAATAATCATAATCAGTATAGACAAGTAAGAACCCTCACATAATGTAGTTTACATGACATGCATATGCAAGTTTCCTCCGATCATCCTTAGTCTTCGCGTAACTCTAACCATGATATAAATGCTTCTTATTATTTAATAATGAAAATCGAGAAAAGAAGTTCTATTTGGAACATTAAAACTGATATTTGAAAGAGCAGGACATGGTAGGAATTTTTGAAACATTTGGAAATGAATAGGAAATTCTTCAACGTGATTATTCACTGCACAGTAGTGAAAGAATATTTTATAACCCATAAAATATACGCAGGAAAAATATGAAATTTGAAATTTAGAAACTAGACTTTTATGAAGGTACCATATACAAATTTTGGAGCTTTCTAAAAAGAAATTCTATAGGATTTGAATTTTTAAAATCGAAATAGTTGAAGTTGTAATTTCTGCATAGCCGTAGGAAGAATATCATATCTCATAAACTACAAATTGAAATTACTTACAACTTTTATGGAAGATGAATAACATGTATAGGAATGATATATTCAAAATTGAAGAGATTTGGATAACTATAGACCTATATTCTGAATTTTCAAATCAGAAATGTAGGACTTTATAAATCTGGATCTGGAGTAGTAGAAAATTCATATAAAATAAAATATATATTTAATTGGGCTGAATTTTTAAATGTCACTCTCATAGGGATGAACAACATATTCAAAATTCAAGGGATTTGAAGAAGTATAACCATATATTCTAAATTTTCAAATCAGAAACATAAGAATTTGTAAATTTGGATGTTGACGGATAGAAAATTCATATAAAATACAATAAATATCCAATTGAGCTAAAATTTTAAAAGTGACTTTATATCATGCGGGTGAACAACATACTAAATTTTCATAAATTTAGGACATGTATAAATAAGATTTTTGAATTTTCAAATTAAGAATACACAGTATTGAAAAGAGTGGAGAAAGAGGTTGAGATAATGATAACGGTCAATTGACAAACCTAGATAGGGTGCACAAAATTATCTAGTGGATAAGGATAAAATATTATGATATCTTATGATTTTATGTAGAATGATTCAATAAAGAGATCCGATGTTTCTAGCCATTGCATTGTATTTTTATGGTTGGATTACAGCTCTAAGTGGACTAGGTGAAGTAAAGATTTAATCTTATAAATTATAATTGAATTAGCAAACATAAAGATCTAAACTTATCAATAACAACATTTTGGCTCAAAATGAAATTGAACTTTAAAATGCATAATTTAGAAATGAATGGCATGGATTATCAATTAAAAATAAGACTGAGCTTAATCATACAATCTCATATATAATTCAAGACTTTATTTATTGAATTACACTTTGACTTAAATAAATAAATGAATGAAATGATGTATGAAAGGGGCTAAGTAATATGAGACATTTGAGCTTATGCATAACATAATACTTTATTGGACTTAATAATATTAATTGGGCTTATAACTTAAAATTAATTCAAGACTTAATTCTTTCGAATTCATTCTTGAATTTAAATCACCCAATTGAGTTATCTTAAAACAATATTATGGTCATAAAAGGCCACAACTTAATACATGAAACATAAATAATAATTTTAACTTTTAATTAATAAAATTTTCAAATAATAATAATCCTTAAAATATTAGGTAGAAAATAGCGGGATGTCACAACTTTCTTTTGTCCCAAAATTGCAAATTGAAAGAAAATAAAGGGCACAATTTTCTTATTTTCTTAACATGAGAATTTCTACAACTTGGATAGATAAATTAAATCCATTTTACTCATTATATATGTATATGATTTTATATATAATATTTATATCCTTATCATAATCATGCTACATATACAAATTATTGAATACAATTATATATAAATTTTAAAATATTACTATTATGCATTTTTTAAATTTAATAATGTTATATTATAATAACATATTTGTGCATGTCACGAACAGAAGTTACTAGTTTTAATAAAAAGGCATGTTGGGCAATCTTTTATGCTCAATTCCTTTCTATTCTGTATAGCTTCAAAACCTTTATTAATAATTTTGTTGTTGAAATATGCGGACTTATAGTCTCAATATTTAGGTTACCTATTGCGTTGTTTATCTTTAATTAATTAATTATATATATATATATGTATATATATAATTTTATCTTTGAGATTTAGGTCTATTGCTTGAAGTTGAAGGATTTTTAAGTACAGAATCTCTACCACAAGTTGGTAGGTGAGTGGTAGTTCTTTTTTATCCTCTTTACCGTAATCAAAACAACATTCATTAATCACGTGGTTACAATAAATGATTCAGTTTAAATTTCTTTTATAAATTTAGAACATTACCTTTTATGTGGCTTTGTATCTTTAATATTGAATCTAAATATTTTACATCCACCAAATCACAATAATGTAATTTTTGGGTTTGTTTTGATCAAAACTCTAAAAAAATCGAATGTTATATTTATTATGGTAGGAAGCAATTTTCTTTTCTTTTTTTTTTTTTTTTTTTTTTTGTTAAATTGCAATTTTTGACACTATTTTTTGTAAATTATTCATTAGTCTTTTTTTAAAAACTTTCATTGATTTGATATGATACAAAAGTAGATGGAAGGTTATTTAACATTTTTTTTTTAATAGAAGGGAAAAAAAAAAAAAAAAAAAAGGTATTTAAGCACAAGAATTAGATCATTTCGTGAAGAGGATAGAGGGAACAAAATGGTGAAGAAACTGATAACACAGTTATGTCAGAAGAACGGTAATGCAGAAGAAGAAACGTCAACGGGTATCCGGGTGGTGAAGAAAGAGGGAAAAATGAAGGTCGAAGATGAGTTCTACACGGCTGAACATGAAAAGCTTTTGGGAGACTGCGTGACTCGCTGGTCTCGGACTTCCAACCGTGATTACAACTCTGAAGAGGGGATTACCTGCCATCAGTGCAGGAAGAAGACTTATGGTCCACGTACTCAATGCAACCATTGTCGTCTTCCTCGCGGAAGATTCTGTGGAAATTGTCTCCATAAAAGGTTATATACGTAATACATTTTTATTTATTTTCAATGGAGTAATATGAATTAATTAATTAAGAGGATGCAGGTATGGGGAGAATCTGTGGGAAGCAAACAGGAACGAAAGCTGGCAGTGCCCGGCATGCCGGGACATTTGCAACTGCAGCCGCTGTCGACACCTGAAGGGATGGCCGCCGACGGGTTCTGTTTATGCTCAGGTGCCTTAATTAATTTTGTATTAGACAGCCAGTTACAGTATGTATATTTTTCTAAGAAGAATTGATTAGTGTTAGTTTTTGATTGATCAGGCAAGGAAATCGGGTTTCAAATCGGTGGCGCATTATCTGATTTATACCAAGCGGGCCGATTGACGATAAAGACGTCTGGATGTTTCTGGAGTCTTCTGCTGCCTGCGTTTCATTTCATAGATTTCCCCTTATTTGCTGAGAACTATTGTTGCTTTCTTCCCAATTTATTATTATAATAATATGTTTTATCTTGGGTTATAATAACAAGAATGCATGTTTATTTGGATTATTATGAATTGATTTCTGTACGTATATAATAAGAATTAATTAATAATAATCTACTCGTTTTTATTCTATCTATTATCGAATCTAGACTATATGTTAGTAACAATAATTCTCCACTATTTAGTTTCAATTAATGTAGCAACTTAATTTGGATAAGATTGTATCAGATATCTTTCTCATAAATTTAACAACCGCCTACTGGGAGCGTGACATTTTCTTATAAAATTAGTTAAAATTTCATAAGTTAATTTATGAAATCCAAAAATTATTTTAGAAATCACAAAAATATTTTCTAAATCTATTTTTTTTTATAAAAGAATAAAAACTGTTAAAAAATATATGAAACACAAATAAATTATATAAACTATTTATCATTTCAGAAAATATTAAATATATTTTTAAAATATAAGAAATAATCTAAAAAATATTGCATTTCGTTATTTTTTGCCATAAGATTTATTTACAAAATGTATGTCTATTTTGTTTTATTTTATTCAATTATAGAAATTTGTATACGCATACAAATATGTTGCCGTTTTTAGTTTATTTATTTAATTTTCTTTTTAGAAAGAATTTTAGTCAAAAATTCGATTTCAGCGGAAACCATGATTTTAGAGATATGATTTATTTGAAAGAATTGTTTAAATGGCTATCAAATTATACCATTTTTTTCAAATTCGATACCAAACTATAATTTATAACAAAATTGGTGGTTTTAATTCAATTTTACAAGCAACTTTATCTTATTTAGCAACGGAAAATCCACTTATATTGCCAACCAGTAATGACTTATAATAAATTTTGATCAAATAAAATATTAAACTAAATATGTTGTATTAAATTAGGAGATACGAAATTTTATTTACAATTTTCTACAACATAGCTATAATATTATGAAATAAGTAAAACAAAAATAACATTCAGACCCATTTTAATACAATGTAAAATTTGATTTCTTATCATCATATGAAAATGGAAATGGTCGTTTGATATATTCGTATATAAATATTCCCATCTAATTATGCGTAATTAAGGAATGGTCTAATTATGGGTAATTAAGGAATGGTCTAATTATGGGTAATTAAGGAATGGTTGAATTTCTTTCGCGTGTTATTAATTCAGAATATGGATCGATTCAAATTCCTTAAAATTTAATAATAATCAAATCAATTCTATGTTTTGGGGATCTCTAAATAATAAATTTTTAGAAAATTAATTTGGAAAATATACCTACCAATAAAACTCGTAGGAAAGTAATTACCATTAGAATGTGAACAATTCTGCCAAAATATTAATAATCAATCTCGGCAGCAAATATGTATTATATATTTTTAATGTTAGATTTTTCACAAAGTATATTCCTCAAAATAATTAGATGAAAAATAATCAAATATAATTTTTTTTAACTGTTTGACTAATTAGTTTTGCCAACTTATTCAGTGTGTGTGTGTGTGTTTTTTTTTTCTTTTATATTTACAATAATTCTGATAAATTGTCTGAATAAGTGCTACCCAAAATACATATACGGCCTTAGATATTAATTGTTAGATTTTAGAAATACTGAATGCCTTAATTGTATTATCTATTAAAATTGTGAACATAATTAATTAGAACAATTCAATATTTTTGCTACTATATACGCATGTAAGTACGCTATATCGAACTACATCGTTCTCCACAAACTTGGATACAAAATCCTTAATTTTCTACAATAAATCAAAACAGTAGATCATCATACACTTGAACCCAAAAATCTCTACAAGGAAAGGCAGGCGCTCTCTCCACAAGGAGAGCATAAAATATATATCACCATGGAGTATCTTTTTTTAATTATTAATGAATTAATTTGTGAGTGATCTTGTGCAATGCACAAAATTATTTTTTTACATTTATATTATTAAAAGTATTAGTAAAAAAAATTCAAATTAATAATAATATCTAAATTTAAAAATTTGATATGTTTTAAGAGACTCCAACATATTTGATTATATATTTGATTTAAAACATTCAAATCAAATATCGTCTATTATATGAATTGAATTTCAATTTAGTTGCTTAAGATTCAAATCTAAATTGATTTATGTTTCAAAAACAAATAGTTATAAAATAAAATTGACTTACGTGTTTATTTAGGAAAAAATAAAATAAAAGGATCATCGAAACATAAATTAGGATTTGGATTTGGATTTGGATTTTATCTAATAAGTTATATGTATTGGATTAATAAAATCGTAATTTAAATATCCAATGATTAGATATCTGAATTGATTTATTTTCAAAAATTCTATTGAATTTTAATTTATTTAAAACAATCAAATCCAATATTATCGTCTGTGTGCTCAATTTTTTTTTAATGCATCAATAAACACATTGAACATTAAATAAAATATAAAAAATAATTTTCAAGTTGGAGTATTAAACAATTCTTTTAATAATCCAATATCAAAGACCTTTTCAATATTGTATTACAAAAATTATAAAATGTAAAAAGTAAAAATTAAAAGTCATAAATAAGCATAAATAGATACATAGATACATCGATAACGATACATTGTATTAGACAATAAGAGAATATAGCAGTGTAAAACATTATAAAAAAGCAGAAAGATAGACAGAGATATCTTGATGATGACACATAATATTGAACAAACTAAGAATATAATAGAAGTAGAAAATTATATATTTTAAACTATATTTATAATGTGATTTTAAAAAAAAAAAAAAATTTGTGATAAACATGATTCACATAAATTAATAGGATATATTTATATATATTATCTTACCAATTAAAAATAAATCTGATAGCATGATTGACGAATTTGGACTTCTAAATTGCAAAAGATTCGAATTTTGACAAACATATTATTCAACATTAAAATTGATCTGAATTCAAGATTTTAAAAAACATATTAGCGAAAAAAAAAATCAAATTTTGGTAAACATATGAGATAAAAACCCACTAGTCTCACTAGCTAATGAGCGGTTCTTTCTTTCTTTCGTGGGCGAGCATCCATTGCAATGCAAGCACCATTGTTCGCCACCACCTGGGAAGCAAAATATTTGAGAGCATAATGGCATGAAGACCCGGCCTAGCCGAACCGTGTTAAGGTGGCACTGTAAGATTGAATTAACCACTACATTCGACAACAAAGGATTTAATTCACGTAATACAATTAAGGCTTAATTACATGAAAATTTACGATATTTTAATTAATTATGAATTGCAAAAACATAACAAAGAAATACATCACCTTTGTAATTTTGAGCTCCAACTATGGACATGAGCCCAAATTTTGAATTTTGGTTCCACTGCTATAATTTTGGCAAAAGTAAAAATTTTCAATTACATAAAAGTTCATGACTTTTTTTATCAATTATCATATGTAAGTGTCTTTTAAAAATGAACATAGAATACACTACCTTTAATATTTTCAATCAACTGATGCACGTGTGCTAATTTTGGGCTAAAATTGCTGATTTGGAACCCAAATTTCATATTATAGTCCACATTGCTATAAATGATGAATAAATAATTTCTTTTAAACTATAGTTGATAAAAAAAAAAAAAAAAAAAAAAAGAACTTCATATTTCTAATAAAAAACTAATCAAAATTTTGTGTCCAAGATGTGAAATAATTAACCATTGTTTTCAACGTGTGTGATCTATTTTTTCTTTATGCATTCTAGCAACATATTATTGTTTTTTTTTTTAATTTCTAATGGAGTATTGTTTGCATTGATACCAAATTGATACATATTAATGCTATTATTTAGTATTTTGTAGTAATTTAATATCAATCCAATATAATATGTTTTAGGGAGAGCTATACTAAAAACGAATCGACAAACGTTGATGGTTGTGCCTGTGGTTGCTTATATCATGAAATTGAAGAAAAAATTCCTCATTTTTCTATTAAAAAATGTCATTTTAATTAGTTTGAATATTTAAACTAAAAGAAACAACTTATTTGGGGTGTATAGAAATGGGATCAAAAAATAAGTTGGAATCAATCTAAGCAATTGAAGCTCGAAATTGACCCATATGTATAAAGCTAAAAAAACTCAAAATGTGATTTATTTTTATTTTCATTTTAAAACGACATGTTGTAATTAATGATTGACACAAAAGTTATGAATTTTCATGTAATTAAAAAAAAAAAAAAACTTTGCCACGTTAAAGTTGTGGGCCCAAAATATGAATTTCGAGATTTAAGTTAGTAATTATAACTCAAAAGTGATCCACATGTATGGAATTAAAAAAATTACAAAGATTGAAAGATCATGTTGTATGTAATAATATGGATTTAAGCCTAAAATTAATATATATGTAAGGAAACAATCATTATATATACAGAGAGAGAGAGAGATTATAAGCATTACTGTATGTATTGTTGCAAAAATGACTTGTATCATCATTGCCTCATTAGAATTTAAAAAATATTGGAACTCACTAAAGGCCGGCGCTGAGCAAGGGCAAGAAGGGCAACCGCCCAGGACCCTCGATATTTTGAGGCCCAAAAATATATATTTATCGTATATATTATATACGTGTTCATTTTTTTAATAGATCATGCATGCTTCAATGGGTAGGGATTATATATTTTAATGTGGAGATTAGGTGTGGAACACCCAATCTCTATATAAATTATCAGAAGTTTGAGGTTCGATTTTTTCTTTGCGCATTTTTGTTCTTTATTTTCAGTTTTGTTTGTTATGTTTGTATATATATTTTAGTTTATTATTATATACAAATTAATATAATTTTTTGGTCTATCCTATAATTTAACCTATTTTAGAAGATAATATATGTTTTTTTTTTTACTTTTTAAATAGGTATATATATTTTGTATTTTGCTTGTTATGTAATTAATAATTATATATAACATTTTTCAGTTATTACATTTATATTTATTATAATAATAGTTCGGGCCCATTTATAATTGGCTTATTTTAGAGACACTATGTGTTGCCTAACTAAAATATACGAAGAATTCTATTGACTTTTTTTTTTCTAATTTCTTTTAACTAATTGAGTTTTTTTTTTTTTTTTTTTAGATTTATTTTGTATTTTTATTTAACTGAGCATATTAGTTGAATTTGAAAAATTAAAAAAATAAATATGATTTGAACTAGAAACTTACATACAGCAAATCAATATTTTAGATGTTTGGAACATGAAAATTAGATAGAAGTAGTTTTGGTTGTTTTAATTGTTGTTTTAGATTTTTTTTTATATTTTTTGTTTGAATTTATTATATCTTTTTAATTAAATAATCACATCATACTTTGTTATTTATCTTGTACTAGTATTTAACCCATGCGTTGCACGGTTATTAACTAAATTCGATATGTAACTATATTTATATATATACATCTCAATTAAAAATATTATTATGGTTGGGATTATTTATGTAAAATTAACATCTAAAATTTACTTAATTTTAGGAAAAGTAAATTAAATTAATGTTGATTTAGATATACTCTGTGTATTTTGAATACCACAATTTATATCAAATAAATTAAAATTTATTTTATAAGAAAATGGAATAATAATATTATTAACATTGTGAAATAAAATTACATGTTACGGAATACTTTATGAAAGACAATATTTTCGTTCTATCATTTCATCATAACCCAATAAAATTTTCAGTTATTTATGGTTGGTAACCCTAGACATATTATGCCTTACTTTTGTTAATATACATTGAATTTGAGACAATTGTTGGATATCATCTTATCTAGAAAAAGAAAATAATTTTCGATTAGAAGAGTTCAATGACAATCTAGAATTCATACCTATTGACCAACATTATTTCACTTTAGAACTTTTCCTTCAAAATCACAATAATCAAACCTTATTATTATCAATCTTGTGTCATTACATAAACTCTTTAAATGATATATGTTTCTCAAAAACATAATATGAGTCATATACGTTCAACATAATTACTAAATCTACAAAGAAAAATTGTCCAAATTTAAGAAGATAAAAATTTGCTTAGTTTCTTCCATATCAAATCTCTCAAAACACTAATATCATTTTTTATTACAAAGTTCACATTTATATAAGAAAATATAATCTTGTAGCATATATAAAACAAGAAAATGAAAAATATCCTCTAATACAATTGATTCTTGAATATTACAATTAATCCCTTCAAATTCTAAGATCTTACACAAAAAATTAGCATAAAAAACTCAGTGACTCATGTTGATGAAATAAACAAAACCTTTTCTTTTTTCAATTAGACATAGTATTGTAGAAGATTGTTTTCGGTAACAACAAAGTTCCATGCTATAAAAAGGCGGGCTTCACTTAATTGTTTTTTTTTTTTTTCTCAAATTTGTCCAATTCACCATTCATTATGATAGCATGAATATGTTTACCTTTGGCATAATAATAATAATAATAATAATAATAATAATAATAATAATAATAATAATAATAATAATAATAATAATAATAATAATAATAATAATAATAATAATATTTCAACAATCATAATAATATTCCGATTAGAAAAAAAAACATCTTACATCAAAATTGTGATAAACATTCAAAGTTCTAAGGTCCGTTTTGTTGGATTATTATTGTGACCATATGCAAGCACCTCATAAATTCATAGGCAATGCAATTTATTGTTCATTGAGTTTTCTTGTGATCAACATTCTTCATCACAAAGAAAATTGAAGATATGTTGACATTAAATACATAAATATTTGATTGTTGCACATTTCATCAACACAAATAAAACATCACAGTTAAATTATTAATCATGAATATGAAAATATATATATATATATATATATGTGTGTGTGTGTGTGTGTGTGTGTGTGTGTGTATTAATATGAAGAAACTTAACTGGAATAATCAATGCAGAAATCAAAGGCTACCTAGATAAAATATAGTGAAAATGTGAAGGAATGGAGATTATATATTTAGATACAATTTAATTTGAACGTATTACCCATAGCATGATGACAATGACTTCATTATTACATATCCATCACTATATGTTATATATAAAATAAATATGTTTTGATAAAAAAAAAACAACTTTATCTGAGAATAAAAAAGTTCTACATAATTAAATAACTTGATATATTAAAAAAGAACTAATATTTGTTTTTATACTGAATTAAGAATGTATATTTACTTTGGCTCGCACACAACACAATTTCATCTCCCATTCAGTTTTCTCAGGATTGATTTTCTTGATATAAGAAGTTTAAAGACATGTTGAAATTAATTAACTTAAATTATGATTGTTGCATAATAAACAAATAAAAACCTTATAACATGATATTTAATCAAAATATCATAATGAACAATATAAAAAACAATCGACACAACATATATAATAATATATACTAAACATAATGTGAATTAACTGAATAAAAAAGTCCAAATTAAACTGACATTGATGGAAGATTGTGAAGAAATGAAGGAAGCACACAATCTTATATAGAATAGGGCACTAAATGGTTTGAGTATTCTTGAGAGTGACAATATATTATATAAGTTGTAGATTATATATTTGAGTTTCTTACCCAGCAAAAGATGTGTTCACATAGTATTCAAAACTATTATTACATTTCTTAATTATTTATTTAATATTAATTATAGAAATTAGAAATAAATTAAAACTTATTTGTTGTATTAAAATGTAGAATTTAGAACGATATTAATATGCATATGTATATATATAATAAAGAAAACCACAACAAAAATAATAAGTTTAGATTTTTCCGCCAAAATTACTTAATATTTTTAGAAAGTATAATGTCCAATCAATTTTTTTTCGTTGATTTTAACTTTAATTTTCAAATATTTATAACTTTTTTGTCTCGCCTCTATTTTTCTTATGAAAAATATATCAAATTAATTATCTTTTCATGTTCTTCAATTTGATATCCCAATTGCATTGTAAAAATAAAATATTAATTTTTAAATATAAAATTACTTTTCATAAATTAATTGTGGTATATCCCAATTGAGATTTCATATTTATTTATATTTTTAACAATAATTATATTAGGTGTAATTTCTATTCATGTTGCTTCATATGACTCAAATTTTATTTTACTATACTAATAGTTAATGTTATTTTATTAGAGAAATATATTAATTGAGAATATAATTCTTTTTATATTTAATATTTTCTTCATCTCAAAAAAAGAAAAAAAATCATGTTGAAATTATCTATTTTGATCTATTAGCATCTTATATTGTTTATTCATATTAATCTTCTTCTCAAAATCTATTAATACCATATCTTTGCACAAAATTGAAAAAATAAAATTCTTACACACAAAAATTTTGCTTATACAATATATAAATAAAATAACTAATTCAAACATTTTTATTATATATGAAATAAAATTCAAGTTCAAAAATATTTTAGCTTTCGTAAAATATGATTTTTCTATTACAACATTGCTATGATGTTTCCTATTATCGATAATGCTACTAACTATTTGTAGATTATTATAAATATTTTTAAAAAATTGACACTTTGTTTTGTAAATAATACTTCCTACAAAATTATGTCGTATTAGCAATTTATCACATATTGTAGGGTTGATAATATTTATAAAAAAGAAAAAGAAAATCGATCCGTCTAATCAGTGTCTAGACCGTCTACACACTAGGCGTTCATCTAACACCATTCCCAAATTCTGCACCATTGCTAATTATACAATACAAAATGTCATGCATGCTAGAAAAGTATCGCAAGAATTAACATAAAACTTTACCTAAAAAGCCAGGGATTTCTCTGAACGCAATATGAAAGAAAGAAAGAAAAGAGAAAAAAAATAAATAAAAAAATGTAGTGCTCCTGAACTTGGTCCATTTTTTCCTTTTATTAGGGCGCAAACATCCACTTTGCCAGAACACGATAATAGTCGTGGAGTGCGTTAGTGTTCCGGCGGGGTCTCCCTCTAAAGCCTTAATCAATCTCTCGAGAGCCTAAACCCTCTGTTGAGGATGGCAAATGATGATTCACCTAAAGGCGATATTTTGTGTCTCTCGATTCCTTC
Organism: Caryopteris x clandonensis; assembly: GCA_028749325.2. Classification (NCBI taxonomy): domain Eukaryota; kingdom Viridiplantae; phylum Streptophyta; class Magnoliopsida; order Lamiales; family Lamiaceae; genus Caryopteris; species Caryopteris x clandonensis. Next base: position 83,699 of record JAPYKT020000051.1, on the reverse strand, counting down.
CAAAGAAGAGCAACGTATTGGGGAGAATATCAACTCCAAATTTCTGAAGGTATGCACTGATTCTATAACTTCGTGTGTTTGGCTTAATAGCTGCTGTCAAATCGATGGGAGTTTGAGAGTAAATAGACGCGAGGGCAGTAGTGTTGAGAAGGTTGGTGATGGCTGCGTTCCTAAATTGAACAGGAGAAATAATTCTGGATGTGGTCCTCAAATTGATGGCGGGCCTGTTGTAGTTGAGAAGAAAAGGGCGGGAAAGAGAGTGAGGATGGTGGTGGAGAATCAAGAAGCAGCTATGAAGAAAACTGTGGAGGATGAGATTAGATTAGATTCTCAATTTGATGAGGGTTCTGGAGTTGAGCTTGCCAGAGATGTGGATAATCTTAAGTGTAGTAGTAGGAGGAGGAGGAGGAGGAACTATGTCGAAATTACCACGGCAGAAGATTTAAGCTCTAGAAATGAGCCTTTGTCTGATGGTGATGGCAAGAAGGAAGTAGAGGACAAAACAGAAATCTGTGGGTCCTCCTCTTATGTTATGAATAAATGTGTTAAGGATGAGACTAGGCAGTCACAATTTGATGGAGACGAGGGCCGAGGGAGTAAGCCAAAAAAGAAGAGAGAACGGAAGAAGAAGAAAAAACAAGAAATTGTTGTTTCTCCTTATTTTATGAAGAACGAAAAAAAGAAGGAAAAAGAAGAAATTGTTGTTTCTCCTTATTTTATGAAGAATGAAAAAAAGAATGTGGGAGTTGATCCAATCACTGTTACAAAAGATAGGGATGAGAGTCTTAAGAGTAGGCCTTTGTCTAGTTGTGACGGAAAGAAGAGAGGACAAAAGGAGGAAAAAGAACAAATTGTTGTTTCTCCTTATTTCATGAAGAATGAAAAAAAGAATGTGGTAGTTGATCCAATAACTGTTACAGGAGATGGGGATCAGAGTCTTAAGAGGAGGCTTTTGTCTAATTGTGAAGGAAAGAAGAGAGGACGAAAGGAGGAGGAAGAAGAAGAAATTGTTGTTTCTCCTTGTTTCATGAAGAATGGTTCTGGAGACGATGGCCAAGAGAGTAAACCAAAAATGAAGAGAGAACGGAAGCAGGAAAAAAAAGATTTTGTTGTTTCTCCTTATTTCATGAAGAATGGGTTTGAAAACGAGGGCCCAGAGAGTAAGCCAAAAATGAAGAGAGAACGTAAGGAGGAGGAAAAAGAAGACATTGCTGTTTCTCCTTATTTCATGAAGGATGGGTATAGAGACGAGGCCCAAAGGAGTAAGCCAAAAAAGAAGAGAGAACAGAAGAAGGAAAAGGAAGAAATTGTTGTTTCTTCTTATTTCATGGAGAATGCCTATGGAGACGAGCGCCGAGAGAGTAAGCCAAAAAGGAAGAGAAAACGAAAGAAGAAGGAAAAAGAAGAAACTATTGTTTCTCCTGATTTCACGAAGAATGAAAAAAAGAATGTGGGAGTTGGTCCGATCTCTATTACAAGAGATGAGATTGAGAGTATTAAGAGTAGCCTTTCGTCTAATTGTGATGGAAAGAAAGGAGCACGAAAGAAGGAAAGAGAAGAAGCCACTGTTTCCCCATGTTTTATGAAAGAATGTGTGAACGATGAGAAGATAATTTCTCAACTTGATGAGGATACTGAGTCTGCAGGAGGTTTGAAAAATAGGAAGGATGGGAAACAGAAGAGGAGAATAAAGGGAGATGGTGATAAGAAGGAAAACTTAAGAAATGAAGTTGCGCATTTTTCAAATGGAAACCTCAAGGAGGAGGAGCTTCAAGATGTGGTTTCGATCAATCATGATAGTGCTGGATGTAAAATAGAAAAGGCTTCCTTGGATGATTTATTCTTGCGGTTTTTATATACAGGTGGGAAATCATACAATCATAATTATACCATATCTGGCATGAACCGATCTTTGTTTCAGAATAGAGGTGGGGTAGGCAAGATGGAAAAGGAAAACCTGAAAATTGTGATGGATGACATTGATGAAGAGAACACTCCCATGTCGTATGCAGCTGATGCGGTTGGAAGTCAGACTGCAAGTAGTCCCCGTAACAGTTGTGAGAATGTGAAGAGAAGTGAGATACAAGGTAGTGAGATAGCAGCCCTGGAGAAAACTAGGACTGGCACAAAAGGTTGTAAAGGAGCCAAGAAAAAAGTTGTAGTTGTTTCACCTTATTTTGCAAATGCAGATGCTAAACTGAAGGCCATCACAACGCAACGAAGAATTGAACCGAAGAAGTTGCATGTGAGGAAGGTTTCTCCCTACTTCTGCAAATCTACAGAGCAAGACAAGAACATTGGAAATGGGTCAGTTTTATTACGCGATCCAGCCAACTCCAAGGTTCAAATTCCAAATAGTAAAAGAAGTAAAAAAGCACGCACACCTACCCTCACGGCTGCCCAGCAGCGAGACGAGGCTTATCAAAGAAGAACTCCAGATAACACTTGGACACCTCCTCGTTCACCTTTTAATCTTCTCCAAGAAGATCATGCCTTTGATCCTTGGAGGGTTTTGGTGATATGTATGCTTCTTAACCAGACTACCGGTCATCAGGTTAGCATTCTGTTAACATGGTCTTGAACAAATTTATTTCATTTTCTGCTCTGTACTGTTGTGATTACATAAGTTCTTAAATAGGTTAAAAGATGTTGAGCACTCAAAAGATAATTTTGACATCTCCTGGAATTATTGATATCAATATTTCAAGGCTGCTATTCGTGTTATAATGCTTCAGCTGGAGACTTTTGTTGGCTGAGACATGATATAATATCCTTTTAGTCTCCAACCCAAGGGAATTCCTTAAATAGCAAACTAACTTTGTCTGAAATTACCATTGTGGTATGCTCGGATGCCTCAAAGAATATTTCTTGATATTTCCCACAAAATCATTAACTCAATTGGAAAAAGTGCCTCTTGCACCTAAATTCACTTAAATATGGCAGGAAGCTTTTTCATTACCTTTTTGGAAAAGAAATTTTGCAACTGTTATCTTGTTAAAACCATTTTATGACAATGATCACTTGTAGGTTAAGCAAGTATTATCCGTCTTTTTTCAACTTTGTCCGAATGCTAAGGCTGCTACTGAGGTTGCCACTGAGAAGATCGAAGAGGTAACACGCAGTCTGGGTTTCTATAACAAGAGAGCAGCGGGAATTCAACAACTCTCTCGAGAGTATCTGTCTGATAGCTGGACTCATGTGACTCAGCTCACTGGTGTTGGAAAGTAAGTTTGTTTACTTACTTCTGAATAAGAACATACATTCAAAAGAGAAGTGGTGTACTTCACAAAAATTGTAACCTAGAAAACCATCTATCTGTTTCTTTTGGAACAAATTGGTCTTGTCTAGCTGACATTCCCCTCCTCTTTTCAAATTACTCCTCCATGGCTCCACTTGAATAGGCTACCCCAGAATTACCTCAAATGCACTTCCTAGTATTTTGCGTGTTATATCAGAAGCTTTTGTTTGCAATGGGGCATAGCCTTTTAAGTCGTGCTTACCGCATCACTCTTTTATACTAAATGGATTCCATACTTAAGTTGAAATTGGTTGGTAACATTGCAACTTTATGATTCGTGCCAGGTATGCAGCTGATGCATATGCAATATTCTGTACAGGAAAGTGGCGACGCGTAGAGCCATTTGATCATAAGCTGGTTCAATACTGGGCATTCCTTTTTGGCAATGCAGAAGCAGGTGCACATCCCCTAGATTGATCTGGCATCTAAACTATATCTATGTTCAGCTTACTGGTATCTGTATTCCCCCCCGCCTCACAAAATTCATTTTTGTCTAGATCTTATGATACAACAGTATTTTGAATCACAGACTTACTTCACAATATGAAGTTTTTCTAAGTTAAGAAGATAAAAATGTTTCTGTGAAATCAAACACTTAATAATAAAGAAGTATCATATCTGATATCAAAGTTCACTACAAACTAATTTAATTAACACTGTTTAGATACAAAAGATCAAAGAAAACCAAAACTTGGATAACAGACTGCCCAATTTGTACAAAAAAGATGAGCTTGTCTTCACGTAGACAAGTATATATTAGTCGCAACAAAAATCTCTGAAATCCCCCATAAACATGGAGATCATAAAGAGATGAAAACTAAAACAAACTCTCTCTCTCTCTCTCTCACACACACACACTCACACACACACACACACCCAAAACAACACATACTTACACAGACAAAAGTGACCAGGGAGAGAGAGGAGAGTCCACCTTAAGGAAGAGAGAGAGAGACTAGGCCAGAGGAGAATGCAGGAGCTAGTTGGAATAAAGGCATGGAGAGAATGGAATTAATTTAAATAAGGATCGAGAAATGCTTATCTATTGCATGGTTAATAACTTCCACCACAATGAGATGAATAAAGTAAACAGAAAATGAAAAACTTCGACGTAGATAGTAAAAAGTCTTACCTAATATATCTTAATCAAGAATCAATTTTATATTGGGGGTTTGAACTACTAATAAGCACTATGTCTTCGGCTTCGGAGTTCCTTGGATTATACTAGCCGTTCGTTCGTGCGATGTACGGAATAAAATATATTTTAATATAAATAATATGTTATAAAATTATATTATTATTATTATTATTATTATTATTATTATTATAAAAGATTATAAATGTATGAGTGGTGTGAAATTTTTTGAAAACATATAAATATAACAAAGTAAGTGTTACGTAGCAAACAAAGCACCAATGAAATAAATAAATAAAAATTAGTAACTTTTGCGTGTGTTGTTGTAGTGTTTTAACATATGTAGTACACTATTTTTTCAAATGATAAAAATAGTAAAATACTGAATTTTCTAATTATTTTTTTGTGTGTGTTTGTTATCTATATATCAAATAGAGGGGTTTTTTTTTTTTTTTTTTAATTTAAAATTATTAATATGTGGGAATTCCCTTATGAGAAATCCATAATTTTATGTTTCTTCTGATTTATTTTGTATTTAGTGTCTTGATTTATTTTTAAATATTTCTCACTTTTTATTATCTTCACATTTTCATTCTGCATTTTCATTCTGCATTACAGTCTTCTATTAATTATAGCTTTTTTATTTACTTATCCTCCTCGCTATCCTAGGGGATACCTTGGTATCAAAGCCAAAGAGTAGTAGTTATATATTAATATCATATCTATAACTTGGAGTATCCTTTCATATCTGAAAAGTTTGCCGAGTTTCCATGCCTGAGACTGGGTAGTAAGTCCTTTGAAAGGCAGTAAAAAACTGTTCATAAGACTCAGGATTGTAAGCAATTTTTCAGATAAGAGAGATATCTCTAAAAATATGGATGCAATATTTTGTAGAACTACTTCTACTAGATCTATTTCCAGCACCTCAGTGGAATCATCTAAGAAGATTGTAAATACTGAAGAAATAATTATAGAAGATTTTGATAAATCTCTTGATGATTGGAAGATTCCTAAGGTTAATAAGAATAAAATTTATGAATCCTCCAGGTTTCTTAGTTTTAAATTTGAATATAAAATTTATTGAAGCAACTCCTCTAAAAACACCTGGTGATGATGACGAGAAATATAAAAAATATAAATTTTCAGAATAATTATACTAATACCAATCTAAATACCATTGGAGAACAACTTGATCGTCTTGAAAAAACATATTTATAAACAACCTCTTGTTTCTTTTGAAACAGAAGAATCTATTAAGTCTTCTAAATCTCTGAAAAATCCCATTTTTAAACCATATCAGATCTCTAATTCTACTGTTTCTAATATCCAAAATTCTAAAGTTGAATTCATAAAAGAATTACAAAAGATGGTTGTGAGTTCTTCTTCTGAAAATCTGGTTGCTCCTGATACCCCTACTTCCATCCATAGATAAACACTATTGATAAATGTCCAGATTCTGATATTTTCTCTGATCATGAAATTAACAAAATATCTTGGAATTCCCAACCAATACATACTATGCCTCTTCATATTGTTGCAGCTGACCCTCAAATCCAAACTCGTTTTAATGCCTCCTCTGTGTATAATTGGAATCTTGATGGAATGAATGAATATCAGATTCTTTCACTTCTCCAACAAATGACAATGGCTGCCAATGCTTACAAAACCCAAAATGGTGTCCATGATAGAACCATTATTGAACTCCTTATAGCTGGCTTCTCAGGTCAGCTAAAGGGATGGTGGGATTATTATCTTTCACCAGAACAACAAAATGACATTTTAAATGCTCTAAAAGTAGACGATGATGATAATTACATATATGATGATAATGGTAATCCACAACAAGATTCTGTTTCAACTCTTATATTAACCATTTCACTCCATTTTGTTGGAGATTCTTCTCTTATTAAAGATCGTAATACTGAACTCCTTTCTAACTTAAGATTTAAAAAGCTCAGCGACTTTCAATATTATAAAAATACTTTTCTTACTCGAGTGATGCTTCGAGATGACTCAAACCAACCTTTTTGAAAAGAAAAATTCCTTGCTGGCCTCCCCACCCTCTTAGGTGAGAAAGTCAGAAACAAAATCAGAGAACTTTCAGACAAATAAATTATCCCTTATGATGGATTTACATACGACCAACTGGTTAGTGTTATCTAACAAGAAGGATTAAAATTTGCCAAGATCTCAAACTTAAAAAACATCTTAAATGAGAAATGAAGAAAACTCATATGGAATTAGGATCATTTTGTCAACAATTTGACTTAAATCCTAACAAGTCTATGTCCTAATAGTTGTAAAAAGACTTTTAATAAACAAAAATCTCATTCTTCCTATAACCAAAAAAGAAATATGAAGAATTATAAACCTTCACAAGAAACATTTTATAAAAAACGTTTCAATAATAATAAAAAACAATTTAACAAACCTTTAAGATAGATAAAATGTTTTAAATGTGATAAACCCGGTCATACTGCTAGATTTTGTAAATTTAAAAGGAAACTTAATGAGTTGTCTATTGATGAAGAGATTATGAATAAAATTTCTAATCTTCTAATTGAGTCTTCTGAAAGTAACTTTGAATCAGACTCTTCTATAGAATAATCTGAATCAAAATTACTTCAAATTGATGACACTCATATTAGTAATTCTAATTTTGAATCCGACTCCTCTTCTATAAATGTTATTTCTGAAGAACAACAAATTCTTTTAGACGTTTTGAAACAAATTGATAATCCTGATATTCAAAAACAGTATTTGGATCTACTAATATCCTTAATACAGACTTTTTTTTTTTTTAAAAAGAAAGAAAGTATTTTACCTAGCACATCCAAGAATACCTATGACTTAATTAATATACTTAATAAAAGCAAAAAGTCATTGTTAAGGTCACTCCTTTACAAGAACTACAAAAGGAAATAAAGCTTGTCAAAAGAGAATTAAAGGAATTACAAGAAAAACAAAAACAGGATTATGACGCTATTAAAAATATCATTGATGTTATAAAAATCCAAAGTGTTAATGACTCTGACAATGAGGAGTCATCACAAGAAATACATAACATTAGGAATGTTCCTAATGATTTTCTATTTGTCTTAAAAGAAATCACATCCAGGGAGTATATTATTAAAATTAGTATCTATTTTGGTTCTGATTTTGAACTCGACACTATAGCTCTTTTTGATACTGATGCTGATCTTAATTGTATAAAATTTGGTCTTGTCCCTACTAAATTTCAGGAAAATACTCATGAAAAAATCTCTGCTGCTAATAACTTTAGATTAAGTATCTCTGCTAAAGTTGATGCAATCACTTTAAATAATGATACTTCATTGAAAACCTCTTTCGTGGTTGTAAAAGAAATTCATCACTCTGCTATTCTTGGTACTCCTTTCATAAACCTTATTACTAAAAAAATTCTATTTCCATTCTTAGAATAACCGAAAACTATAAATTTGAATCTTTTGAAAGCATGCTCCATACACGATAAAACTTTGCATAATATTATCCTAGTCAAACAATTTTAGCTTAATGAACTCCATAAAGACATTTTATTTCAAAAGATTAATAAACAACTTCTTCAGGATAATATAAAACAACAAATTGTAAAAATCTTTGATCTTTTTAAATCTAAGGTTTGCTCTAACCTTCCTAATGCTTTTTGGATAGAAAGAAACATCTGGTTGATCTTCCTTATAAAAAAACATTCACTGAAAAGGATATTCCTACTAAAGCCAGGCCTGTTCAAATGAATAGTGAATTAGAACAGTTTTGTAGAAATGAAATATCAGATCTTGAAAATAAAAATCTCATTTCTAAAACAAGGTCTCCTTGAAGCTGCTCAGCTTTCTATGTTAACAAAGCTTTTGAAATAGAAAGAGGCGCTCCTAGGCTTGTCATTAATTATAAACCTCTTAATAAAGCTTTGCAATGGATAAGATATCTCATTCCAAATAAAAAAGACCACCTTAATTATAAACTTCTTAATAAAGCATTTTCGAAGGGGTACCATTACAATTTTTTAAAATTCTTAAAACATTAAATTAATAAAATATTTGCTTACAAACATATTTTTCAAGTGTATTTTATTCGGGATTATAACATAAATTAATTAAAGTCAAAGAATGAAGCTCAAACAATTTAGAATTTTCCAAAGGGTGTACATCACACGTTAAAATTCTTAAAACATAAAAATAGGAAAGTCTTTATTTAAAAACATATTATAAAAGTGTATTATATTTAAATTACAACAAAAAATATTTAAAGTTCAAGAAATAAAAGATTAACATATTATTTTATAGACATCATTTTTTGAGAATTTTCAAAGGGGTACTGTCACAGTTCTTTTAAAATTCTTGATACTTCAAAATAACAAAGTTTTCACTTACAAACATATGTTTCAAGATTATTTTACTTGGGATTACAACAAATATTACTTAAACTTAAAGAAATAACTGATTAACATATTATTTTACATACTCATGTTTTTGAGAAGTTTTAAAGGGGATACCAAAACATTTTTTATAAAAAAATCTTAAAACTTGAAAATACTAAAGTTTTTACTTACAGATACATCTTTCAAGTATATCTTACCTGGATTACAACAAAAATTATCAAAGTTAAAGAATTAAAAGATTAACATATTAATTTACAGACTACATTTTTTTAGAATTTTCAAAGGAGGTACCATCACGATTTTTCTAAAGTTCTTAAAACTTGAAAATAATAATTTTTACTTACACATTTTTCAATTGTATTTTTCTTGGGACTACGATAAAAATTATTTAAAGTTAAAGAAATAAAGTATTAGCATATTACAAACTTATTTTTTTGAGAATTTTCAAAGGGGTACCATCACAATTTTTTTTTGTTTTTTTTAATTCTTAAAACTTGAAAGTAGTAAAACTTTTTACTTACACACATTTTTTAAGTGTATTTTGTTTGAGACTACAACAAAAAATATTTAAAATTAAAGAAATAAATGATTAACATATTATTTTATAAACTCTAGTTTTTGAGAATTTCAAAAGTCTATTATAGTTTTTTTTTTCAAATTCCTAAAACTTGAAAAAGTAAATTTTTAACTTATGTTTCAAGATTATTTTACTTGGGATTACAACAAATATTTCTTAAACTTAAAGAAATAACGGATTAACATATTATTTTACATACTCATTTTTTGAGAAGTTTTAAAGGGGATACCAAAACTTTTTTTGTAAAAAATTCTTAAAACTTGAAAATAGTAAAGTTTTTACTTACAGATACATCTTTCAAGTATATCTTACCTGGATTACAACAATAATTATCAAAGTTAAAGAACTAAAAGATTAACATATTATTTTACAGACTACATTTTTTAGAATTTTCAAAGGAGGTACAATCACGATTTTTCTAAAATTCTTAAAACTTGAAAATAATAATTTTTACTTACACATTTTTCAATTTTATTTTTCTTGGGACTACAATAAAAATTATTTAAAGTTAAAGAAATAAAGTATTAGCATATTACAAACTTATTGTTTTGAGAATTTTCAAAGGGGTACCATCACAATTTTTTTCGTTTTTTTTTAATTCTTAAAACTTGAAAGTAGTAAAACTTTTACTTACAGACACATTTTTTAAGTGTATTTTTTTTTTGAGACTACAACAAAAAATATTTAAAATTAAAGAAATAAATAATTAACATATTATTTTATAAACTCTAGTTTTTGAGAATTTCAAAAGTCTATTATAGTTTTTTTTTTTTTCAAATTCCTAAAACTTGAAAAAAGTAAATTTTTAACTTAATGATACATTTTTCAAGTGTATTTTTTCTTGGGATTACAATAAAAATTATTTAAAGTTAAATAAATAAATGAATAACATATTATTTTATACACTCTATTTTTTGAGAATTTTTCGAAAGGTGTACCATCACAATTTTTTTAAAGTTCTTAAAACGTGAAAATACTTAAGGTTTTACTAACAAGAACATTTTTATAATGTATTTTTCTTGGGATTAAAATAAAAAATATTTAAAGTTAAAGAACTAAAAGATTAACATATTATTTTACACACTTCATTTTTTGAAAATTTTCAAAGGGGCAAGATCACAGTTTTTTTAAAATTTTTAAAATTTGAAAGTAGTCAAGTTTTTTTACTTATAAACACATTTTTCAAGAGTATTTTACTTGGGATTTTATAAAAAAATATTTAAAGTTAAAGAAATAAAGAATGAATATATTATTTTCGAGATTATTTTTTGAGAATTTTCAAATGGGGTAAAATGAAATGTTTTTTTTTTTTTAAAACTTGAAAATAGTAAAGTTTTTAATTACGAACACATTTTTCAAGAGTATTTTACTTGGGATTACAACAAAAAATATTTAAAGCTACAGAAAGAATAGATTCACAAATTATTTTATAGGATCTTTTTTTTTGGACTTTTCAAAGGAGTACCATTATATCTTTTTTTTTTTGTTTGTTCAAATTCTTAAAACTTGAAAACTGTAAGATTTATACATTCAAACACATTAATGTGTATTTTTCTTGGGATTACATAAACAAATATTTCGAGTTAAAGAATAAATGATTAACATATTTTTTTTACAAACTCTATTTTTAAAATTCTTAAATTTGAAAATAGTAAAGTTTTTACTTATACACACATTTTACTTGGTAATACAACAAAAAATATTCAAAGTTAAAGATATAAAGAATTAACATATTATTTTACATACTATATTTTTTAGAATTTTCAAAGAGGTACTATCACAATTTGTTTTTAATTCGTAAAACTTTAAAATAGTAAAGTTTTCACTTACAGACACATTATTCAAGTATATTTTAGTAGGGATTACACAAAAGCTTATTTAAAGTTAATGAAATAAAGGATTAACATATTACTTTGCAAACTCTATTTTTTTAGAATTTTCAATGGTGTACCATCATATTTTTTTTGCAACTTCTTAAAACTTAAAAATAGTAAAGATTTTACTTATAAACACATTTTTCAAGTGTATTTTACTTGGTATTACAACAAATTTTATTCAAAGTTAAAGAAATAAATGAGTAATATTTTACAAACTTGGTGCTTTAAGAATCTAGAAAGGGGGTACCAACACAATTTTTTCAAATTCATAAACCTTTAAAATATTAAAGTTTTTACTTTCACACACATTTTCAAGTGTATTTTACTTGGAATTACATAACATTTTTAAAGTTAAAAAATAAAGGACTAACATATTATTTTACAAACTTCATTTTTTTGATAATTTTTAAAGAAGTATCATCACAATTTTTTCCTTAAAACTTGAAAATAGTAAAAACTTTACTTACAAATACATTTTTCAAGTGTATTTTACTTGGCATTACAACAAAAAATATTCAAAGTTAAATAAATAAGGATTAATATATATTATTTACAAACTCAATCTTGTAAGAATTTTCGAAAGGGACATTACAGGTTTTTATAAATTCTTAAAACTTGAAAATAGTAAAGAATTTTGGATTAACATATTATTTTAGAGACTCCATTTTTTAGAATTTTAAGAGGGGGTAGTACCATCACAATTTTTTGCATATTCGTAAAACTTGAAAATAGTAAATTTTTTATTTACAGACACATTTTTCAAGTTATTTTACTAGAGATTACAACAAAAATGATTCAAAGTTAAAAAAAATAAAGGTTTAACATATTATTTTATAAACTCAATTTTTAAAGAATTTTCAAAGGGGAATCAATTCTTAAAACTTGAAAGTAGTAAAGATTTCACTTACAAATACATTTTTGAAGTGGATTTTATTTTGGATTACTTCAAAAAGTATTCAAGTTAAATAAATTAAAGATTAATATATTGTTCTACAGGCTCAATATTTTGAGAATTTTTAAAGGGGCATCATCATAAGTTTTGGCAAATTCTTAAAACCTGAAAATACTAAAGTTGTTACTAATAGACACAATTTTCAAGTGAATTTTTCTTGAGATTACATAAAAAATTATTTGAAGTTAAAGAAATTAAAGATTAACATATTATTTTAAGAACTCCATTTTTTGGGAATTTTCATTGGGTTGCCATCACAATTTTTTTTCAAATTCTTAAAACTTGAAAATAGTAAAACTTTTATTGCGGACACATTATTTAAGTCTATTTTACTTCCTATTACAAAAAAAAATTATTCAAAGTTATTGAAACAAAGAATTAACATATTCTTCATACTCCATTTTTTAAAATTTAGAAAGAGGTACAATTACAATTGTTTTCCAATTCTTAAGAATTTAATATAGTAAAGCTTGTACTTACAGACACAATTTTCATGTGTATTTTACTTGGGATTTCATGAAAATTTATTTGAAGTTGAAGAAATAAAGATTAAAATATTATTTTACAGACTCTATTTTTGAGAATTTTCAAATAGTACCATCTAAGGTTTTTCAAAATTCTTAAAACTTGAAAATAGTAAAGAATTTTCTTGCAACCACATCTTTCAAGTTTAGTTTACTTGGCATTACAACAAAACATATTCACATTTAAAGAAATAAAGGATTAAAATATTATTTTACAAGCTCAATTTTTTAATAATTTTCAAAAGGGTATCATCGCAGTTTTTTGTATATTTTTAAAAATTCAAAATAGTAAAGATTTTACATACAGATAAATTTCAAGAGTATTTTACTTGGATTACAATTAAAATTATTCAAAATTAATGAAATAAAGGATTAATATATTAATTTACAGACTCAATGTTTTTAGAATTTTCAAAGGGGTCATTACAATTTTTACAAATTTTTAAAACTTGATTATAGTAAATATTTACTTATAGACACCTTTTTCAAGTGTTTTTTACTTGTAATTACTAGAAAATTATTCCTAGTTAAATAAATAATGGATTGACATATTATTTTACAGACCCCATTTTTTGAGAATTTTCAAAAGGGTACGATCCCAGCTTTTGCAAATTCTTAAAACTTGCAAATAGTAATTTTTTAAAACTTATAGATACATTTTCAAATGCATTTTATTAGAAATTACAACCAAAGCTATTCAAACTTAACAAAATAAATGATTAACATATTATTTTACGAACTCCATTTTTTTTAAATTTTAAAAGGGGTATCATCATAATCTTTTACAAATTTAAGATTTTACTTACAAACACATTTCTCAAGTTGATTTTACTTGGGATTGCATATAAAATCTTCAAAGTTAAAGAAATTAGTGATTAAAATATTATTTTACAGAGTCGATTTGTTTTTGATAATTTTCAAAGGGGAACCATCACAATTTATTGAAAATTCTTAAAATAGAAAAACAGAAAAGATTTTACTTATAGACACATTTTTCAAGTGTATTTTACTTGAGATAACATAAAAAATTATTGAAAGCTAAAGAAATAAAGGATTAACATATTATTTTTTAGATTCTAGTTTTTGAGAATTGTCAAAGAGATACCACCGCAATTTTTGTAGAATTCTTAATACTTGAAAATAGTAAAGTTCTTATGTACAAACACAAATTTCAAGTGTAGTTTACTGGGAATTACAAAAACATTATTCAAGTTAAAAAATAATGGATTAACATATTATTTTACATACTCAAGTTTTTGAGAATTTTTAAAGAGATACGAGCATAATTTTTAAAAATTCTTAAAATTTGAAAATAATGATGTTTTTACTTACAGACATATTTTTCAAGTGTAATTTACTTGAGATTATAAGAAAAATTATTCAAATATAAACAAATAAATGATTAACATATTATTTTACAGACTCAATTTTGCTGAAGAGGTACCATCACACTTTTTTTGCAAATTCTTAAAATTTTGATAGTAAAGTTTTTACTACACACTTTTTCAAGTGTATTTTACTCGTAATTAGAACCAAACTTATTCAAAGTTTAAGAAATAAATGATCAACATATTATTTTATAGCCTACATTTTTGTGAATTTTCTAAGGGGCACCAACACAATTTTGTTTTTCAAATTCTTAAAACTATAAAATAGTAATGTTTTAACTTATAGAAATATTTTTCAAGTATATTCTACTGGGGATTACAACAAAAAATATTGAAAGGTAAATAAATAAAGGATTAACATATGAGGAAACTACTCATTTTACCCACTTAAAATAAGAAAAACTCTTCTGTGCCCAAAATTTAAAAATATAACTTTTCTACCGACATTTATGATTTATGGATGAATGTACCATTATTTATCCTTATCTCTTCTCTCTCTTTCCTTTCTCAACTTTCTCGCACCCAATCGTGAAAGCAAGAAAGAGACTTTCACATATGAACTTACAGGAATGGAGAAGAGAGAAATCAAAAAAGGAATTTACAATTGGGAAGTAGAGAGATAAACTTAAAGGAATGGAGAAAGAGAGAAAAGGGAAAAGGAATTTACAATTGGGAAGTAGAGAGAGGAGAGAAAAAAGGAGGAGACAAAGAAAGGGGAGAGAAAAGAGGAAAACCACGACTTTAAAGGGAAGAGAGAGGAGAGATAAAAATGAAGAGATGAGTTTTGCTTTTGAGATTATCGTTAATCGTGAAAGGAAGAAAGTCGTGAAAGGCAAGAAGAGAGGCTTTCACGATTATGTTAATCGTGAAAGACTTTCACGATTATCATTAATCGTGAAAAGAAGAAAGGCTTTCACGATTATGTTAATTGTGAAAGGATTTCACGATTATTGTTAATTGTGAAAGGCAAAACGATTAATGATAATCGTGAAATTCATCTCTTCACTTTTCTCTCTCCTCTCTCTTCCCTTTTCAATTATGTTACTTCTTTTCTCGCCTATTTCTTCTCTCCTCCTCCATTCGTTAATCGTGAAAGGCAGAAAGGCTTTCACAATTATGTTAATCGTAAAAGGCTTTCACGATTAATTTCACGATTATGTTATTCGTGAAAGCAATTCACGATTATGTTAATCGTGAAAGGCTTTCATGATTATCATTAATCCTGAAAGGTAGAAAGGCTTTCATGATTTATGTTAATTATGAAAGGCTTTCACGATTATTGTTAATCATGAAAGGTAGAAAGGCTTTTACGATTAAGAATAATTGTGAAATCCATCTCTTTCTCTGTCCTCTCTCTTCCCTTTTCAATCGTGGAAGTTATTTTTCCTCTTTTCTCACCTCTTTCTTCTCTCCTCCTCCATTTGTTAATCGTGAAAGGCATAGTGAAAGGCCAAAAGGCTTTCATAAACTTTCAAGATTATGTTAATCATGGAATGCTTTCACGATTATCGTTAATTGTAAAAGGCAGACAGAAGGCTTTCACAATTATGTTAATCGTAGAAGGCTTTCACGATTATGGTTAATCGTGAAAGGTAGAAAGACTTTCACGATTATGTTAATCGTGAAAGGCAGGCAGAAAGGCTTTCACGATTATGGTAATCGTGAAAGGTAGAAAGCTTTCACGATTATGGTAATTGTGAAAGGCTTTCACGATTATCATTAATCGTGAAAGGCATAAAGACTTTCACGATTAACGTGAAATCCATCTCCTCCATTTTCTCTCTCCTCTCTCTGCTTTCCCATTGTAAAAGAATGTGGGTCCCACTTTATTAAGGGCAAAATTGGTATCTTTGGTATAAAACGTAATTTTTTTTTATTTGAGCACATAAGAGTTTTTTTCTATTTTAAGTAGATATTTTGAATTTTCGCCCTTAACATATCATTTTACAAACTAAATATTTTGAGAATTTTCGGAGAGGCACCACCAAAGTTTTTTGCTTAAAACTTGAAAATAGTGAAGGTTCTACTATAGACACATTTTCATAGTGTATTTTACTTGATATTACATAAAATATTATTCAAAATTAAAGAAATAGATGATTAACATATTATTTTACAGACTATATTTTTTTGAGAATTTTCAAAGGCCATCACAATTTCGTGCAATTTCTTAATTTTTTTTTTTAAAAGTAAAGATATTTCAAGTGTATTTTACTTTAGTTTACATAATAAATGATTTAAAATTAAATAAACAAAAGATTAACATATTATTTTGCAAACCCCATTTTTGAGAATTTTTAATGGGGTATCATCACAGTTTTTATCGAATTCTTAAAACTTGAAAATAGGAAAGTTTTTACTTACAGACATATTTTTGAAGTGTATTGTACTTGAGATTACATAAAAAATTATTTAAAGTTGAAAGAAATAAAGGATTAACATATTATTTAACAAACTTTATTTTTTGAGAATTTTCAAAAGGGGAATCATCACATATTTTTTAAGATTCTAAAATATTGGAAATAATAATTTTTTTACTTAAAGACAAAATTTTCAAGTGTATTTAACTTGGAATTACAAAAAAAAAAAATATTCAAAGTTAAAGAAATAAAGAATTGACATATTATTTCACAAACTCCATTTTTTAAGAATTTTCAAAAGGGGAATCACCACAAATTTTTTAAGATTCTTAAAACTTTAAAATAGTAAAATTGTTACTTGCAGACACTTTTTTGAAGTGTATTTTTCTTTGAAATACATAAAAAAGTTATTTAAAATTAAAGAAATAAAGGACTAGCACATTATTTTATAGTCTCCATTTTTTGAGAATTTTTAAGGAAGTATCACCACAATTCTTTTTTTAATCAAATTCTTGAAACTTGAAAACAGTAAAAGTTTTACTTACAAACATATTTCTCAAGTGTATTATACTTGGGATTACAACAGAAAATATTCACAGTTAATGAAATAAAGGATTAACATACTATTTTATAGACTCAATCTTTTAAGAATTTTCAAAGCGGTATCATCACAGTATTTCATCATACATTAGATTACTGATTGATTGAATTACAAAATTTATTAGGAAATGATCTAATTCTGACCAATGTAGTCATCAATAATATGATTTTTGGCCCACATTACGTGAAGAAAAATTTCACGTTGAAATTTAACTTTATTGACGAAAAATACACCATAACTACTACACCGTTGGTCAGAACACTTTAAATTTTTTATATTTTCACAAAAATAATGTGTAAAATCTACTGTAAAAATTTCAAGCAAAATTAAATTTCATTAAAAATTACGATTTTGCCCCTATAGGGTAAAAAAACTGAGTATTTGTTAAATTTAATAATATTTCATCATACATTAGATTACAGATTGATTAAATTAATGAATTTATTAGTAAATGATCTAATTCTAAGAAATGTACTCATCAACAATATGATTTTTTGCCCACATTACGTGAAAGAAAATTTCACGTTGAAATTTAAGTTTATTGACGAAAAATACAGCATAACTCTTACACCGTTGCTCAGAACACTTTAAAAATTTTAGATTATCACTAAAATAATGTGTGGAATCTACTGTAAAAATTTCAAACAAAATAAAATTTCGTGAAAAATTATGATTTTGCCCATAGAGTAAAAAATGAGTATTTGTTAAATTTTATAATATTCCATCATACATTAGATTACAGATTGATTAAATTAAATAAATTATTAGTATATGATCTAATTCTAAGCAATGTACTCATCAACAATATGATTTTTGGCCCACATTACGTGAAATAAAATTTCATGTTGAAATTTAACTTTATTGACGAATAATACACCATAACTCCTACACCGTTGGTCATAACACTTTAAAATTTTTAAATTTTTACTAAAATAATGTGTGGAATCTACTGTAAAAATTTCAAGCAAAATTAAAATTCATGAAAAATTACGATTTTGCCCCTATAGGGTAAAAAAACTGAATATTTGTTAAATTTTATAATATTTCATCATACATTAGATTATAGATTGATAAAATTAATGAATTTATTAGTAAATGACCTAATTCTAAACAATGTAGTCATCAACAATATGATTTTTGGCCCACATTACGTGAAAGAAAATTTCACGTTGAAATTTAACTTTATTGACTAAAAATACACCATAACTCTTACGCCGTTGGTTAGAACACTTTAAAAGTTTTAAATTATCACTAAAATAATGTGTGGAATGTACAGTAAAAAATTCAAGCAAAATTAAATTTCATGAAAAATTACGATTTTGCTCCTATAGTGTAAAAAAACTGAGTATTTGTTAAATTTTATAATATTTCATCATACATTAGATTATAGATTAAATAAATTATTGACTTTGTTAGTAAATGGTCTAATTCTAAGCAATGTACTCATCAACAATATGATTTTTTGCGCACATTACGTAAAAGAAAATTTCACTTTGAAATTTAACTTTATTGATGAAAAATACATCATAACTCTTACACCATTGGTGAGAACACTTTAAAAAATTTAGATTATGACTAAAATAATGTGTGGAATCTACTGTAAAAAAATCAAGCAAAATAAAATTTCATAAAAAATTATGATTTTACCCCTATAGGATAGAAAAACTGAGTATTTGTTAAATTTTATAATATTTCATCATACATTAGATTACAGATAGATTAAATTAAACAATTTATTAGTATATGATCTAATTCTAAGCAATGTACTCATCAACAATATGATTTTTTGCCCACATTACGTCAAAGAATTTTTCACGTTGAAATTTAACTTTATTGACGAAAAATACACCATAACTCTTACACCGTTGGTCAGAACACTTTAAAATTTTTAGATTATCACTTAAATAATGTGTGGAATCTACTGTAGAAATTTCAAGCAAAATTAAATATCATGAAAAATTACGATTTTGCCCCTAAAGGGTAAAAAACTGAGTATTTGTTAAATTTTATAATATTTCATCATACATTAGATTATAGATTAAATAAAATAATGAATTTATTAGTAAATGATCTAATTCTAAGCAATGTACTCATCAACAATATGAATTTTTGCCCACATTACGTAAAATAAAATTTCACTTTAAAATTTAACTTTATTGACAAAAAATACACCGTAACTCTTACAGCATTGGTCAGAACACTATAAAAGTTTTAGATTATCACTAAAATAATGTGTGGAATCTACTCTAAAAAATTCAAGCTAAAAAAAATTTCATAAAAAAATACGATTTTGCCCCTATAGGGCAAAACAACTGAGTATTTGTTAAATTTTATATTATTTCATCATACATTAGATTATAAATTGATTAAATTAAAGAATTTATAACTATATGATCTAATTATAAGCAATGTTCTCATCAGCAATACGATTTTTGGCACACATTAAGTGAAAGAAAATTTCTCGTTGAAATTTAACTTTATTGAAAAAAATACACCATAATTCCTACAACGTTTGTCAGAACACTTTAAATTTTTTAGATTTTCACTAAAATAAGGTGTGGAATCTACTGTAAAAATTTCAAGCAAAATTAAATTTCATGAATAATTACGATTTTGCCCCTATAGGGTAAAAAAACTGAGTATTCGTTAAATTTTATAATATTTCATCATACATTAGATTACAGATTGATTAAATTAATAGATTTATTAGTAAATGATCAAATTCTAAGCAATGTACTCATCAACAATATGATTTTTGGCCCACATTATGTAAAACAAAATTTCACGTTGAAATTTAACTTTATTAACGGAAAATACCCCATAACTCTTACACCGTTCGTCAGAACACTTTAAAATTTTTAGATTATCACTTAAATAATGTGTGGAATCTACTGTAAAAATTTCAAGCAAAATTAAATTTCATAAAAAATTACGATTTTGCCCTTATAGGGTGAAAAAACTGAGTATTTGTTAAATTTTATAATATTTCATCATATATTAGATTAATGATTGATTAAATTAATAAATTTATTAGTGAAAGATCTAATTGTAAGCAATGTACTCTTCAACAATATGATTTTTTGCCCACTTTACGTCAAAAAAATTTTCACGTTGAATTTTAACTTTATTGACGAAAATACACCATAACTCTTACACTGTTGGTCAAAACACTTTAAAATTTTTAGATTATCACATAAATAATGGGTGGAATCTACTGTAAAAATTTCAGGTAAAATTAAATTTCATGAAAAATTACGATTCTGCCCCTGCAGGGTAAAAAAACTGAGTATTTGTTAATTTTTATAATATTTAGATTATAGATTAAATAAATTAATGAATTTATTAGTAAATGATCTAATTCTAAGCAATGTACTCATCAACAATATACTTTTTTGCACACATTACGTAAAAGAAAATTTCACTTTGAAATTTAACTTTATTGACAAAAAATACACCATAACTCTTACACCAGTGGTCAGAACACTATAAAAGTTTTAGATTATCACTAAATAATATGTGGAATCTACTGTAAAAATTTCAAGCAAAATTAAATATCATGAAAAATTACGATTTTGCCCCTATAGGATAAAATCTTAGTATTTGTCGAAAAATAAACCATAACTCTCACACCGTTTGTCAGAACACTTTGAAACTCATAGGTTATCATTAAAATAATGTGTGGAATCTACTGTAAAAATTTCAAGCAAAATTAAATATCATGAAAAATTACGATTTTGCCCCTATAGGATAAAAACTGAGTATTTGTCGAAAAATACACAATAACTCTTACACCGTTTGTCAGAACACTTTGAAATTCGTAGATTATCACTAAAATAATGTGTGAAATCTACTGTAAAAATTTCAAGCAAAATTAAATATCATGAAAAATTACGATTTTGCCCATATAGGATAAAAACTGAGTATTTGTCGAAAAATACACCATAACTCCCACACCGTTTGTCAGAACACTGTGAAAGTCATAGTTTATCATTAAAATAATGTGTGGAATCTTCTGTAAAAATTTCAAGCAAAATTAAATATCATGAAAAATTACGATTTTGCCCCTATAGGATAAAAACTGAGTATTTATCGAAACATACACCATAACTCTCACACCTTATTTCAGAACACTTTGAAATTAATAGCTTATCATTAAAATAATGAGTGGAATCTTAAAAATTTCAAGCAAAATTAAATATCATGAAAAATTACGATTTTGCCCCTATAGAGTATTTGTCATAAAATAAACCATAACTCTCACACCGTTTGTCAGAACACTTTGAAATTCATAGCTTATCATTTAAATAATGTGTGGAATCTACTGTAAAAATTTCAACCAAAATTAAATATCATGAAAAATTACGATTTTGCCCCTATAGGATAAAAACTGAGTATTTATTGAAACATACACCATAACTCTCACACTGTTCGACAGAACACTTTCAAATTCATAGCTTATCATTAAAATAATGTTAGGAATGTACTGTAAAAATTTCAAGCAAAATTAAATATCATGAAAAATTACGATTTTGCCCCTATAGGATAAAAACTGAGTATTTGTCAAAAAATAAACCATATCTCTCACACCGTTTGTCAGAACACTTTGAAATTCATAGCATATCATTAAAATAACGTGTGGAATCTACTGTAAAAATTTCAAGCAATATTAAATATCATGAAAAATTACGATTTTGCCCCTATAGGATAAAAACTGAGTATTTATCGAAACATACACCATAACTCTAACACCGTTTGTCAGAACACTTTGAAAATTATAGCATATCATTAAAATAATGTGTGGAATCTACTGTAAAAATTTCAAGAAAAAATAAAAATCATGAAAAATTACGATTTTCCCCCTATAGGGTAAAAACTGAGTATTTATCGAAACATACACCATAACTCTCACAGCGTTTGTCAGAAAACATTGAAATTCATAGCTTATCATTATAATAATGTGCGGAATCTACTGTAAAAATTTCAAACAAAATTAAATATCATGAAAAATTACGATTTTGCCCATATAGGATAAAAACTGAGTATTTATCGGAAATGTACACCATAACTCTTACACCGTTTGTCAGAACACTTTGAAATTCGTACCTTATCACTAAAATAATGTGTGGAATCTACGGTAAAATTTTCAAGCAAAATTAAATATCTTGAAAAATTACGATTTTGCTCCTATAGGATAAAATCTAAGTATTTATTGAAAAATACACCATAACTCTTATCCATTTGTCAGAACACTTTTAAATTCATAGCTTACCACTAAAATAACGTGTCGAATCTACTGTAAAAATTTCAAGTAAAATTAAATATCATTAAAAATTACGATTTTGCCCCTATAGGATAAAAACTGAGTATCTGTGGAAAAATACACCATAACTCTCACAGCGTTTATCAGAACACTTTGAAATCCATAGCTTATCACTAAAATAACAAAATTAAAAATCATGAAAAATTACGATTTTGCCCCTTTAGGATAAAAACTGGGTATTTATCGAAAAATACACCATAACTCTCACACCGTTTGTCAGAACACTTTAAAATTCGTAGGTTATCACTAATATAATGTGTGCAATCTACTGTAATAATTTCAAGCAAAATTAAATATCATAAAAAATTACGATTTTGCCACTATAGGATAAAAACTGAGTATTTGTCGAAACATATACCATAACTCTCACACCGTTTGTCAGAACACTTTGAAATTCATAGCTTATCATTAAAATAATGTGTGCAATCTACTGTAAAAATTTCAAGCAAAATTAAATATCATAAAAAATTACGATTTTGCCCCTATAGGATAAAAACTAAGTATTTATCTAAAAAATACACCATAATCCTTACACCGTTTGTCAGAACACTTTGAAATTCATAGCTTATCACTAAAATAATGTGTGGAATCTACCTTAAATATTTCAAGCAAAATTAAATATCATAAGAAATTACAATTTTGCCCCTATAAGATAAAAACTGAGTATTTATCGAAAAATACACCATAACTCTCACACCGTTTGTCAGAACATTTTGAAATTCATAGCTTATCAATAAAATAGCAAAATTAAATATCATGAAAAATTACGATTTTGCCCATATAGGATAAAAATTGAGTATTTGTCGAAAAATACACCATAACTCCCACACCATTTGTCAGAAAACATTGAAATTCAAAGCTTATCATTATAATAATGTGTGGAATCTACTGTAAAATTTTCAAACAAAATTAAATATCTTGAAAAATTACGATTTTGCCCATATAGGATAAAAACTGAGTATTTATCGGAAACATACACCATAACTCTTACACCGTTTGTCAGAACACTTTGAAATTCGTACATTATCACTAAAATAATGTGTGGAATCTATGGTAAAATTTTTAAGCAAAATTAAATATCTTGAAAAATTACGATTTTGCTCCTATAGGATAAAATCTAAGTATTTATTGAAAAATACACCATAACTCTAACCCATTTGTCAGAACACTTTGAAATTCATAGCTTACCACTAAAATAATGTGTGGAATCTACTGTAAAAATTTCAAGCAAAATTAAATATCATGAAAAATTACGATTTTGTCCCTATAGGATAAAAACTGAGTATTTGTCGAAAAATACACCATAACTCTCACAGCGTTTATCAGAACACTTTGAAATCCATAGATTATCACTAAAATAGCAAAACTAAATATCATGATAAATTACGATTTTGCCCCTTTAGGATAAAAACTGAGTATTTATCGAAAAATACACCATAACTCTCACACCGTTTGTCAGAACACTATAAAATTCGTAGGTTATCACTAAAATAATGTGTGCAATCTACAGTAAAAATTTCAAGCAAAATTAAATATCATAAAAAATTACGATTTTGCCACTATAGGATAAAAACTGAGTATTTATCGAAACATATACCATAACTCTCACACCGTTTGTCAGAACACTTTGAAATTCATAGCTTATCATTAAAATAATGTGTGGAATCTACTTTAAATATTTCAAGCAAAATTAAATATCATGAGAAATTACGATTTTGCCCCTATAAGATAAAAACTGAGTATTTATCGAAAAATACACCATAACTCTCACACCATTTGTCAGAACATTTTGAAATTAATAGCTTATCAATAAAATAGCAAAATTAAATATCATGAAAAATTACGATTTTGCCCCTTTAGGAAAAAAACTGAGTATTTGTCGAAAAATACACCATAACTCTCACACTGTTTGTTAGAACACTTTGAAATTCATAGCTTATCATTAAAATAATGTGTGGAATCTACTGTAAAAATTTCAAACAAAATTAAATATCATGAAAAATTACGATTTTGCCCCTATTGGATAAAAACTGAGTATTTGTCAAAAAATAAACCATACCTCTCACACCGTTTGTCAGAACACTTGGAAATTCATAGCATATCATTAAAATAATGTGTGGAATCTACTGTAAAAATTTCAAGCAAAATTAAACTTCATGAAAAATTACGATATTGCCCCTATAGGATAAAAACTGAGTATTTATCGAAACATACACCATAACTCTCACACTGTTTGTTAGAACACTTTGAAATTCATAGCTTATCATTAAAATAATGTGTGGAATCTACTGTAAAAATTTCAAGCAAAATTAAACTTCATGAAAAATTACGATATTGCCCCTATAGGATAAAAACTGAGTATTTATCGAAACATACACCATAACTCTCACACTGTTTGTTAGAACACTTTGAAATTCATAGCTTATCATTAAAATAATGTGTGGAATCTACTGTAAAAATTTCAAACAAAATTAAATATCATGAAAAATTACGATTTTGCCCCTATTGGATAAAAACTGAGTATTTGTCAAAAAATAAACCATACCTCTCACACCGTTTGTCAGAACACTTGGAAATTCATAGCATATCATTAAAATAATGTGTGGAATCTACTGTAAAAATTTCAAGCAAAATAAATTATCATGAAAAATTACGATTTTGCCCCTATAGGATAAAAACTGAGTATTTATCGAGACATACACCCTAACTCTCACACCGTTTGTCAGAACACTTTAAAATTCGTAGCTTATCATTGAAATAATGTGTGGAATCTACTGTAAAAATTTCAAGCAAAATTAAATATCATGAAAAATTACGATTTTGCCCCTATAGGATAAAAACTTAGTATTTATCGAAACATACACCATAACTCTCACACTTTTTGTGAGAACACTTTGAAATTCATAGCTTATCATTATAATAATGTGTGGAATCTACTGTAAAAATTTCAAACATAATTAAATATCATGAAAAATAACGATTTTGCCCATATAGGATAAAAACTGAGTATTTATCGGAAACATACACCATAACTCTTACACCGTTCGTCAAAACACTTTAAAATTCGTACCTTATCACTAAAATAAATTTTGGAATCTACGGTAAAATTTTCAAGCAAAATTAAATATATCTTGAAAAATTACGATTTTGCTCCTATAGGATAAAATCTAAGTATTTATTGAAAAATACACCATAACTCTTACCCATTTGTCATAACACTTTGAAATTCATAGCTTACCACTAAAATAATGTGTGGAATCTACTGTAAAAATTTTATGCAAAAGTAAATATCATGAAAAATTACGATTTTGCCCCTATAGGATAAAAACTGAGTATTTGTCGAAAAATACATCATAACTCTCACAGCGTTTAACAGAACACTTTGAAATCCAAAGCTTATCACTAAAATAGCAAAATTAAATATCATGAAAAATTACAATTTTGCCCCTTTAGGATAAAAACTGAGTATTTATCGAAAAATACACCATAACTCTCACACCGTTTGTCAGAACAATTTAAAATTCGTAGGTTATCACTAAAATAATGCGTGCAATCTACTGTAAAAATTTCAAGCAAAATTAAATATCATAAAAAATTACGATTTTGCCACTATAGGATAAAAACTGAGTATTTATCGAAATATATACCATAACTCTCACACCGTTTGTCAGAACACTTTGAAATTCATAGCTTATCATTAAAATAATGTGTGCAATCTACTGTAAAAATTTCAAGCAAAATTAAATATCCTAAAAAATTACGATTTTGCCCCTATAGGATAAAAACTAAGTATTTATCGAAAAATACACCATAATTCTTACACCGTTTGTCAGAAAACTTTGAAATTCATAGCTTATCACTAAAATAATATGTGGAATCTACTTTAAATATTTCAAGCAAAATTGAATATCATGAGAAATTACGATTTTGCTCCTATAAGATAAAAACTGAGTATTTATCAAAAAAATACACCATAACTCTCACACCGTTTGTCAGAACATTTTGAAATTCATAGCTTATCAATAAAATAGCAAAATTAAATATCATGAAAAATTACGATTTTGCCCCTATAGGATAAAAACTGAGTATTTGAAGAAAAATACACCATAACTCCCACACCGTTTGTCAGAACACTTTGAAAGTCATAGTTTATCATTAAAATAATGTTTGAATCTTCTGTAAAAATTTCTAGCAAAAGTAAATATCATGAAAAATTATGATTTCGCACTATAGGATAAAAACTGAGTATTTAATCAAACATTCACCATAACTCTTACACTGTTTCTTAGAACACTTTGAAATTCGTAGGTTATCACTAAAATAATGTGTGGAATCTACTGTAGAAATTTCAAGCAAAATTAAATACCACAAAAAATTACGATTTTGCCCCTATAGGATAAAAAACTGAGTATTTGTCGAAAAATGTACCATAACTCTTACATCGTTTTTCAGAAGACTTTGAAATTCGTACCTTTATCACTAAAATAATGTGTGGAATCTACTGTAAAAATTTCAACCAAAATTAAATATCATGAAAAATTACGATTTTGCCCCTATAGGATAAAAACAGAGTATTTTTCGAAACATACACCATAACTCTCACACCGTATGTCAGAACACTTTGAAATTAATATCTTATCATTGAAATAATGTGTGGAATCTACTGTAAAAATTTCAAGCAAAATTAAATATCATGAAAAATTACGATTTTGCCCCTATAGAGTATTTGGCAGAAAATAAACCATAACTCTCACACCGTTTGTCAGAACACTTTTAAATTCATAGCTTATCATTGAAATAATGTGTGGAATCTACTGTAAAAATTTCAAGCAAAATTAAATTTCATGAAAAATTACGATTTTGCCCCTATAGGATAAAAACTGAGTATTTATCGAAACATACACCATAACTCTCACACTTTTTGTGAGAACACTTTGAAATTCATAGCTTATCATTAAAATAATGTGTGGAATCTACTGTAAAAATTTCAAGCAAAATTAAATATCATGAGAAATTACGATTTTGCCCCTATTGGATAAAAACTGAGTATTTGTCAAAAAATAAACCATACCTCTCACACCGTTTGTCAGAACACTTTGAAATTCATAGCATATATGATAAAAACAGAGTATTTATCGGAAACATACACCATAACTCTTACACCGTTTGTCAGAACACTTTGAAATTCGTACATTATCACTAAAATAATGTGTGGAATCTATGGTAAAATTTTTAAGCAAAATTAAATATCTTGAAAAATTACGATTTTGCTCCTATAGGATAAAATCTAAGTATTTATTGAAAAATACACCATAACTCTAACCCATTTGTCAGAACACTTTGAAATTCATAGCTTACCACTAAAATAATGTGTGGAATCTACTGTAAAAATTTCAAGCAAAATTAAATATCATGAAAAATTACGATTTTGTCCCTATAGGATAAAAACTGAGTATTTGTCGAAAAATACACCATAACTCTCACAGCGTTTATCAGAACACTTTGAAATCCATAGATTATCACTAAAATAGCAAAACTAAATATCATGATAAATTACGATTTTGCCCCTTTAGGATAAAAACTGAGTATTTATCGAAAAATACACCATAACTCTCACACCGTTTGTCAGAACACTATAAAATTCGTAGGTTATCACTAAACTAGTGTGTGCAATCTACAGTAAAAATTTCAAGCAAAATTAAATATCATAAAAAATTACGATTTTGCCACTATAGGATAAAAACTGAGTATTTATCGAAACATATACCATAACTCTCACAACGTTTGTCAGAACACTTTGTAATTCATAGCTTTTCATTAAAATAATGTGTGCAATCTACTGTAAAAATTTCAAGCAAAATTAAATATCATAAAAAATTACGATTTTACCCCTATAGGATAAAAGCTAAGTTTTTATCGAAAAATACACCATAATTCTTACACCGTTTGTCAGAACACTTTGAAATTCATAGCTTATCACTAAAATAATGTGTGGAATCTACTTTAAATATTTCAAGCAAAATTAAATATTATGAGAAATTACGATTTTGCCCCTATAAGATAAAAACTGAGTATTTATCGAAAAATAAACCATAACTCTCACACCGTTTGTCTGAACATTTTGAAATTCATAGCTTATCAATAAAATAGCAAAATTAAATATCATGAAAAATTACGATTTTGCCCCTATAGGATAAAAACTGAGTATTTGTCGAAAAATACACCATAACTCCCACACCGTTTGTCAGAACACTTTGAAAGTCATAGTTTATCATTAAAATAATGTGTGGAATTTTCTGTAAAAATTTCAAGCAAAAGTAAATATCATGAAAAATTATGATTTCGCACTATAGGAGAAAAACTGAATATTTAATCAAACATTCACCATAACTCTTACACTGTTTGTCAGAACACTTTGAAATTCGTAGGTTATCATTAAAATAATGTGTGGAATCTACTGTAGAAATTTCAAGCAAAATTAAATATCATTAAAAATTACGATTTTGCCCCTATAGGATAAAAACTGATTATTTAATAAAAAATACACCAAAACTATTACACTGTTTGTCAGAACACTTTGAAATTCGTAGCTTATTACAAAAATAATGTGTGGAATCTACTATAAAAATTTCAAGAAAAATTAAATATCATGAAAATTTACTATTTTGCCCCTAAAGGATAAAAACTGGGAATTTATCGAGAAATACACCATAACTCTTACACCGTTTGTCAGAACACTATAAAATTCGTAGCTTATTACTAAAATAATGTGTGGATTCTACTGTAAAAATTTCAAGCAAAATTAAATAACATGAAAAATTACGATTTTGCCCCTCTAGGATAAAAACTGAGTATTTAATAAAAAATACACCATAACTCTTACACCGTTTGTCAGAACACTTTGAAATTTGTAGCTTATCACTAACATAATGTGTGGATTCTACTGTAGAAATTTCAAGCGAAATTAAATATCAATGAAAAATTACGATTTTGCCCCTATAGGATAAAAACCTAGTATTTATCGAAAAATACACCAGAACTCTTACACCGTTTGTCAGAACACTTTGAAATTCGTACCTTATCGCTAAAATAATGTGTGGAATCTACTGTAAAAATTTCCAGCAAAATTAAATAACATGAAAAATTATGATTTCGCCCCTATAGGACAAAAAACTGAGTATTTATCGAAAAATGCACCATAACTCTTACACCGTTTGTCAGAACACTTTGAAATTCGTACCTTATCGGTAAAATAATGTGTGGAATCTACTGTAAAAGTTTCAAGAAAAATTAAAAATCATGAAAAATTACGATTTTGCCCTTATAGGATAAAAACTGAGTATTTAATAAAAAATATATCATAACTCTTACACCATTTGTCAGAACACTTTGAAATTCGCAGCTTATGACTATAATAATGTGTGGAATTAAAAACTGAGTATTTATCGAAACATACACCATAACTCTCACACCGTTTGTCTAAACACTTTGAAATTCATAGATTATCATTAAAATAATGTGAGGAATCTACTGTAAAAATTTCAAGCAAAATTAAATATCATGAAAAATCACGATTTTGCCCCTATAGGATAAAAACTGAGTATTTGTCAAAAAATAAACCATACCTCTTACACCGTTTGTCAGAACACTTTGAAATTCATAGAATACATTAAAATAATGTGTGGAATCTAATGTAAAAATTTCAAGCAAAATTAAATATCATGAAAAATTACGATTTTGCCCCTATAGGATAAAAACTGAGTATTTATCGAAACATACACCATAACTCTCACACCGTTTGTCAGAACACTTTGAAAATTATAGCTTATCATTAAAATAATGTGTGGAATCTACTGTAAAAATTTCAAGCAAAATTAAAGTACTTGAAAAATTACGATTTTGCCCCATTAGGATAAAAACTGAGTATTTGTCGAAAAATACACCATAACTCTTACACCGTATGTCAGAATACTTTTAAATTCGTAGATTATCACTAAAATAATGTGTTGAATCTACTGTATAAATTTCAAGCGAAAATAAATATCATGAAAAATTACGATTTTGCCCCTATAAGATAAAAACTGAGTATTTAATCAAACATTCACCATAACTCATACACCGTTTGACAGAACACTTTGAAATTCGTAGCTTATCACTATAATAATGTGTGGAATCTACTGTAAAAATTTCAATCAAAATTAAATATCATGAAAAATTACGATTTTGCCCCTATAGGATAAAAACTGAGTATTTGTCAAAAAATACACCATAACTCTAACACCGTTTGTCAGAATACTTAGTAATTCGTACCTTATCACTTATATAATATGTGGAATCTACTGTAAAAATTTCAATCAAAATTAAATATCATGAAAAATTCCGATTTTGCCCCTATAGGATAAAAACTGAGTATTTGTCGAAAAATACATCATAACTCTTACACCGTTTGTCAGAATTCTTTCAAATTCGTACCTTATCACTAAAATAATGTGTGGAATCTACTTTAAAAATTTCAAGCAAAATTAAATTACATAAAAAATTACGATTTTGCCCCTATAGGATAAAAACCTAGTATTTATCGAAAAATACACCAGAACTCTTACACCGTTTGTCAGAACACTTTGAAATTCGTACCTTATCACTAAAATAATGTGTGGAATCTACTATAAAAATTTCCAGCAAAGTTAAATAACATGAAAAATTATGATTTCGCCCCTATAGGATAAAAAACTAAGTATTTATCGAAAAATGCACCATAACTCTTACACCGTTTGTCAGAACACTTTGAAATTCGTACCTTATCAGTAAAATAATGTGTGGAATCTACTGTAAAAATTTCAAAAAAATTAAAAATCATGAAAAATTATGATTTTGCCCCTATAGGATAAAAACTGAGTATTTAATAAAAAATACACCATAACTCTTACACCATTTGTCAGAACACTTTGAAATTCGTAGCTTATCACTATAATAATGTGTGGAATTAAAAACTGAGTATTTATCGAAACATACACCATAACTCTCACACCGTTTGTCTGAACACTTTGAAATTCATAGCTTATCATTAAAATAATGTTTGGAATCTAGTGTAAAAATTTTAAGCAAAATTAAATATCATGAAAAATTACGGTTTTGTCCCTATAGGATAAAAACTTAGTATTTATCAAAAAATAAACCATAACTCTCACACCGTTTGTCAGAACACTTTGAAATTCATAGCTTATCATTAGAATAATGTGTGGAATCTACTGTAAAAATGTACAGCAAAATTAAATATCATGAAAAATTATGATTTTGTCCCTATAGGATAAAAACTGAGTATTTGTCGAAAATTAACCATAACTCTCACAGCGTTTATCAGAACACTAAATCCATAGCTTATCACTAAAATAGCAAAATTAAATATCATGATAAATTACGATTTTGCCCCTTTAGGATAAAAACTGAGTATTTGTCGAAAAATACACCATAACACCCACACAGTTTGTCAGAACACTTTGAAAGTCATAGTTTATCATTAAAATAATGTGTGGAATCTTCTGTAAAAATTTCAAGCAAAAGTAAATATCATGAAAAATTATGATTTCGCACTATAGGATAAAAACTGAGTATTTAATCAAACATTCACCATAACTCTTACACTGTTTCTCAGAACACTTTGAAATTCGTAGGTTATCACTAAAATAATGTGTGGAATCTACTGTAAAAATTTCAAGCAAAATTAAATATCACGAAAAATTACGATTTTGCCCCTATAGGATAAAAAACTGAGTATTTGTCGAAAAATGTACCATAACTCTTACACCATTTTTCAGAAGACTTTGAAATTCGTACCTTATCACTAAATTAATGTGTGGAATCTACTGTAAAAATTTCAACCAAAATTAAATATCATGAAAAATTACGATTTTGCCCCTATAGGATAAAAACATAATATTTTTCGAAACATACACCATAACTCTCACACCGTATGTCAGAACACTTTGAAATTAATATCTTATCATTAAAATAATGTGTGGAATCTACTGTAAAAATTTCAAGCAAAATTAAATATCATGAAAAATTACGATTTTGCCCCTATAGAGTATTTGGCAGAAAATAAACCATAACTCTCACACCGTTTGTCAGAACACTTTGAAATTCATAGCTTATCATTAAAAATAATGTATGGAATCTACTGTAAAAATTTCAAGCAAAATTAAATTTCATGAAAAATTACGATTTTGCCCCTATAGGATAAAAACTGAGTATTTATCGAAACATACACCATAACTCTCACACTTTTTGTGAGAACACTTTGAAATTCATAGATTATCATTAAAATAATGTGTGGAATCTACTGTAAAAATTTCAAGCAAAATTAAATATCATGAGAAATTACGATTTTGCCCCTATTGGATAAAAACTGAGTATTTGTCAAAAAATAAACCATACCTCTCACACGGTTTGTCAGAACACTTTGAAATTCATAGCATATCATTAAAATAATGTGTGGAATCTACTGTAACAATTTCAAACAAAATTAAATATCACGAAAAATAACGATTTTGCCCATATATGATAAAAACAGAGTATTTATCGGAAACATACACCATAACTCTTACACCGTTTGTAGAACACTTTGAAATTCATACCTTATCACTAAAATAATGTGTGGATTCTACGGTAAAATTTTCAAGCAAAATTAAAAATATCTTGAAAAATTACGATTTTGCTCCTATAGGATAAAATCTAAGTATTTATTGAAAAATACACCATAACTCTTACCCATTTGTTAGAACACTTTGAAATTCATAGCTTACCACTAAAATAATGTGTGGAATCTACCTAAAAAATTTCAAGTAAAATTAAATATCATGAAAAATTTCGATTTTGCCACTATAGGATAAAAACTTAGTATTTGTCCAAAAATACACCATAACTCTCACAGCGTTTATCAGAACACTTTGAAATCCAGAGCTTTTCACTAAAATAGCAAAATTAAATTTCATGAAAAATTACGATTTTGCCCCTTTAGGATAAAAACTGAGTATTTATCGAAAAATACACCATAAATCTCACACTGTTTGTCAGAACACTTTAAAATTCATAGGTTATCACTAAACTAGTGTGTGCAATCTACTGTAAAAATTTCAAGCAAAATTAAATATCATAAAAAATTACGAATTTTGCCACTATAGGATAAAAACTGAGTATTTATCGAAACATATACCATAACTCTCACACTGTTTGTCAGAACACTTTAAAATTCATAGGTTATCACTAAACTAGTGTGTGCAATCTACTGTAAAAATTTCAAGCAAAATTAAATATCATAAAAAATTACGAATTTTGCCACTATAGGATAAAAACTGAGTATTTATCGAAACATATACCATAACTCTCACACCGTTTGTCAGAACACTTTGTAATTCATAGCTTATCATTAAAATAATGTGTGCAATCTACTGTAAAAATTTCAAGCAAAATAAAATATCATAAAAAATTACGATTTTGCCCCTATAGGATAAAAGCTAAGTTTTTATCGAAAAATACACCATAATTCTTACACCGTTTGTCAGAACACTTTGAAATTCATAGCTTATCACTAAAATAATGTGTGGAATCTACTTTAAATATTTCAAGCAAAATTAAATATTATGAGAAATTACGATTTTGCCCCTATAAGATAAAAACTGAGTATTTATCGAAAAATACACCATAACTCTCACACCGTTTGTCTGAACATTTTGAAATTCATAGCTTATCAATAAAATAGCAAAATTAAATATCATGAAAAATTACGATTTTGCCCCTATAGGATAAAAACTGAGTATTTGTCGAAAAATACACCATAACTCCCACACCGTTTGTCAGAACACTTTGAAAGTCATAGTTTATCATTATAATAATGTGTGGAATCTTCTGTAAAAATTTCAAGCAAAAGTAAATATCATGAAAAATTATGATTTCGCACTATAGGACAAAAACTGAATATTTAATCAAACATTCACTATAACTCTTACACTGTTTGTCAGAACACTTTGAAATTCGTAGGTTATCATTAAAATAATGTGTGGAATCTATTGTAGAAATTTCAAGAAAAAATAAATATCATTAAAAATTACGATTTTGCCCCTATAGGATAAAAACTGAGTATTTAATAAAAAATACACCATAACTATTACACTGTCTGTCAGAACACTTTGAAATTCGTAGCTTATTACTAAAATAATGTGTGGAATCTACTATAAAAATTTCAAGAAAAATTAAATATCATGAAAATTTACTATTTTGCCCCTAAAGGATAAAAACTGGGAATTTATCGAGAAATACACCATAACTCTTACACCGTTTGTCAGAACACTATAAAATTTGTAGCTTATTCCTATAATAATGTGTGGAATCTACTGTAAAAATTTCAAGAAAAATTAAATAACATGAAAAATTACGATTTTGCCCCTATAGGATAAAAACTGAGTATTTAATCAAAAATACACCATAACTCTTACACCGTTTGTCAGAACACTTTGAAATTTGTAGCTTATCACTAAAATAATGTGTGGAATCTACTGTAGAAATTTCAAGCAAAATTAAATATCATGAAAAATTACGATTTTGCCCCTATAGGATAAAAACCTAGTATTTATCGAAAAGTACACCAGAACTCTTACACCGTTTGTCAGAACACTTTGAAATTCGAACCTTATCGCTAAAATAATGTGTGGAATCTACTGTAAAAATTTCCAGCAAAATTAAATAACATGAAAATTTATGATTTCGCCCCTATAGGACAAAAAACTGAGTATTTATCGAAAAATGCACCATAACTCTTACACCGTTTGTCAGAACACTTTGAAATTCGTACCTTATCAGTAAAATAATGTGTGGAATCTACTGTAAAAGTTTCAAGAAAAATTAAAAATCATGAAAAATTACGATTTTGCCCCTATAGGATAAAAACTGAGTATTTAATAAAAAATATATCATAACTCTTACACCATTTGTCAGAACACTTTGAAATTCGCAGCTTATCACTATAATAATGTGTGGAATTAAAAACTGAGTATTTATCGAAACATACACCATAACTCTCACACCGTTTGTCTGAACACTTTGAAATTCATAGATTATCATTAAAATAATGTGAGGAATCTACTGTAAAAATTTCAAGCAAAATTAAATATCATGAAAAATTACGATTTTGCCCCTATAGGATAAAAACTGAGTATTTGTCAAAAAATAAACCATACCTCTCACACCGTTTGTCAGAACACTTTGAAATTCATAGAATATCATTAAAATAATGTGTGGAATCTAATGTAAAAATTTCAAGCAAAATTAAATATCATGAAAAATTACGATTTTGCCCCTATAGGATAAAAACTAAGTATTTATCGAAACATACACCATAACTCTCACACCGTTTGTCAGAACACTTTGAAAATTATAGCTTATCATTAAAATAATGTGTGGAATCTACTGTAAAAATTTCAAGCAAAATTAAAGTACTTGAAAAATTACGATTTTGCCCCATTAGGATAAAAACTGAGTATTTGTCGAAAAATACACCATAACTCTTACACCGTATGTCAGAATACTTTTAAATTCGTAGATTATCACTAAAATAATGTGTTGAATCTACTGTATAAATTTCAAGCGAAAATAAATATCATGAAAAATTACGATTTTGCCCCTATAAGATAAAAACTGAGTATTTAATCATACATTCACCATAACTCATACACCGTTTGACAGAACACTTTGAAATTTGTAGCTTATCACTATAATAATGTGTGGAATCTACTGTAAAAATTTCAATCAAAATTAAATATCATGAAAAATTACGATTTTGCCCCTATAGGATAAAAACTGAGTATTTGTCGAAAAATACACCATAACTCTAACACCGTTTGTCAGAATACTTAGTAATTCGTACCTTATCACTTATATAATATGTGGAATCTACTATAAAGATTTCAATCAAAATTAAATATCATGAAAAATTCCGATTTTGCCCCTATAGGATAAAAACTGAGTATTTTTCGAAAAATACATCATAACTCTTACACCGTTTGTCAGAATTCTTTCAAATTCGTACCTTATCACTAAAATAATGTGTGGAATCTACTTTAAAAATTTCAAGCAAAATTAAATTACATAAAAAATTACGATTTTGCCACTATAGGATAAAAACCTAGTATTTATCGAAAAATACACCAGAACTCTTACACCGTTAGTCAGAACACTTTGAAATTCGTACCTTATCACTAAAATAATGTGTGGAATCTACTGTAAAAATTTACAGCAAAGTTAAATAACATGAAAAATTATGATTTCTCCCCTATAGGATAAAAAACTGAGTATTTATCGGAAAATGCACCATAACACTTACACCGTTTGTCAGAACACTTTGTAATTCGTACCTTATCAGTAAAATAATGTGTGGAATCTACTGTAAAAATTTCAAGAAAAATTAAAAATCAAGAAAAATTACGATTTTGCCCCTATAGGATAAAAACTGAGTATTTAATAAAAAATACACCATAACTCTTACACCATTTGTCAGAACACTTTGAAATTCGTAGCTTATCACTATAATAATGTGTGGAATTAAAAACTGAGTATTTATCGAAACATACACCATAACTCTCACACCGTTTGTCAGAACACTTTGAAATTCGTTGCTTATCACTAGAATTATGTCTGGAATCTACTGTAAAAATGTACAGCAAAATTAAATATCATGAAAAATTAGGATTTTGCCCCTATAGGATAAAAACTGAGTATTTTTCGAAAAATACACCATAACTCTTACACGGTTTGTCAGAATACTTTGAAATTCGTACCTTATCACTAAAATAATGTGTGCAATCTATTGTAAAAATTTCAAGCAAAATTAAAGTACATGAAAAATTACGATTTTGCCCCTTTAGGATAAAAACTGAGTATTTGTCGAAAAATAAACCATAACTCTTGCACCGTTTGTCAGAATACTTTGAAATTCGTAGAATATCATTAAAATAATATGTTGAATCTACTGTATAAATTTCAAGCGAAAATAAATATCATGAAAAATTACGATTTTGCCCCTATAAGATAAAAACTGAGTATTTAATCAAACATTCACCATAACTCATACACCGTTTGACAGAACACTTTGAAATTCGTAGCTTATCACTAAAATAATGTGTGGAATCTACTGTAAAAATTTCAATCAAAATTAAATATCAGGAAAAATTACGATTTTGCCCCAATAGGATAAAAACTGAGTATTTGTCGAAAAATACACCATAACTCTAACACCGTTTGTCAGAATACTTAGAAATTCGTAACTTATCACTTATATAATGTGTGGAATCTACAGTAACAATTTCAATCAAAATTAAATATCATGAAAAATTACGATTTTGCCCCTATAGGATAAAAACTGAGTATTTGTCGAAAAATACATCATAACTCTTACACCGTTTGTCAGAATACTTTAAAATTTGTACCTTATCACTAAAATAATGTGTGGAATCTACTATAAAAATTTAAAGCAAAATTAAATTACATAAAAAATTACGATTTTGCCCCTATAGGATAAAAACTGAGTATTTGTCGAAAAATACACCATAACTTTTACACCGTTTGTGAGAATACTTTGAAATTCGTATATTATCACTAAAATAATTTGTGGAATCCACTGTAAATATTTCAAGAAAAATTAAATATCATGAAAAATTACGATTTTGCCCCTATGAGATAAAAACTGAGTATTTGTAGAAAAATACACCATAACTATTACACCGTTTTTCAGAACCCTTTGAAATTCGTTGATTATCACTAAAATAATGCGTTGAATATGCTGTAAAAATCTCTAGCAAAATCAAATATCATGAAAAATTACGATTTTGCCCCTATAGGATAAAAACTGAGTATTTATCGAAACATACACCATAACTCTCACACCGTTTGTCTGAACACTTTGAAATTTAGAGCTTATCATCAAAATAATGTTTGGAATCTAGTGTAAAAATTTCAAGCAAAATTAAATATCATGAAAAATTACGATTTTTCCCTATAGGATAAAAACTTAGTATTTATCGAAAAATAAACCATAACTCTCACACCGTTTGTCAGAACACTTTGAAATTCGTAGCTTATCACTAGAATTATGTGTGGAATCTACTGTAAAAATGTACAGCAAAATTAAATATCATGAAAAATTACGATTTTGCCCCTATAGGATAAAAACTGAGTATTTTTCGAAAAATATACCATAACTCTTACACGGTTTGTCAGAATACTTTGAAATTCGTACCTTATCACTAAAATAATGTGTGGAATCTTTTGTAAAAATTTCAAGCAAAATTAAAGTACATGAAAAATTACGATTTTGCCCCTTTAGGATAAAAACAGAGTATTTGTCGAAAAATAAACCATAACTCTTACACCGTTTGTCAGAAAACTTTGAAATTCGTAGATTATCACTAAAACAATATGTTGAATCTACTGTATAAATTTCAAGCGAAAATACATATCATGAAAAATTACGATTTTGCCACTATAAGATAAATACTGAGTATTTAATCAAACATTCACCATAACTCATACACCGTTGGACAGAACACTTTGAAATTCGTAGCTTATCACTAAAATAATGTGTGGAATCTACTGTAAAAATTTCAATCAAAATTAAATATCAGGAAAAATTACGATTTTGCCCCTATAGGATAAAAACTGAGTATTTGTCGAAAAATACACCATAACTCTAACACCGTTTGTCAGAATACTTAGAAATTCGTAACTTATCACTTATATAATGTGTGGAATCAACAGTAATAATTTCAATCAAAATTAAATATCATGAAAAATTACGATTTTGCCCCTATAGGATAAAAACTGAGTATTTGTCGAAAAATACATCATAACTCTTACACCGTTTGTCAGAATACTTTGAAATTTGTACCTTATCACTAAAATAATGTGTGGAATCTACTTTAAAAATTTCAAGCAAAATTAAATTACATAAAAAATTACGATTTTGCCCCTATAGGATAAAAACTGAGTATTTGTCGAAAAATACACCATAACTTTTACACCGTTTGTCAGAATACTTTGAAATTCGTAGATTATAACTAAAATAATTTGTGGAATCCACTGTTAAAATTTCAAGGAAAATTAAATATCATGAAAAATTACGATTTTGCCCCTATAAGATAAAAACTGAGTATTTGTAGAAAAATACACCATAACTATTACACCGTTTTTTAGAACACTTTGAAATTCGTAGGTTAACACTAAAATAATGCGTGGAATATACTGTAAAAATCTCTAGCAAAATTAAATATCATGAAAAATTACGATTTTGCCCCTATAGGATAAAAACTGAGTATTTATCGAAACATACACCATAACTCTCACACCGTTTGTCTGAACACTTTGAAATTCAGAGCTTATCATCAAAATAATGTTTGGAATCTAGTGTAAAAATTTCAAGCAAAATTAAATATCATGAAAAATTACGATTTTGCCCTATAGGATAAAAACTTAGTATTTATCGAAAAATAAACCATAACTCTCACACCGTTTGTCAGAACACTTCGAAATTCGTAGCTTATCACTAGAATTATGCGTGGAATCTACTGTAAAAATGTACAGCAAAATTAAATATCATGAAAAATTATGATTTTGCCCCTATAGGATAAAAACTGAGTATTTTTCGAAAAATATACGATAACTCTTACACGGTTTGTCAGAATACTTTGAAATTCGTACCTTATCACTAAAATAATGTGTGGAATCTATTGTAAAAATTTCAAGCAAAATTAAAGTACATGAAAAATTACGATTTTGCCCCTTTAGGATAAAAACAGAGTATTTGTCGAAAAATAAACCATAACTCTTACACCGTTTGTCAGAATACTTTGAAATTCATAGATTATCACTAAAATAATATGTTGAATCTACTGTATAATTTTCAAGCGAAAATAAATATCATGAAAAATTACGATTTTTCCCCTATAAGATAAAAACTGAGTATTTAATCAAACATTCACCATAACTCATACACCGTTTGACAGAACACTTTGAAATTCGTAGCTTATCACTAAAATAATGTGTGGAATCTACTGTAAAAATTTCAATCAAAATTAAATATCATGAAAAATTACGATTTTGCCCCTATAGGATAAAAGCTGAGTATTTGTCGAAAAATACACCATAACTCTAACACCGTTTGTCAGAATACTTAGAAATTTGTAACTTATCACTTATATAATGTGTGGAATCTACAATAATAATTTCAATCAAAATTAAATATCATGAAAAATTACGATTTTGCCCCTATAGGATAAAAACTGAGTATTTGTCGAAAAATACATCATAACTCTTACACCGTTTGGCAGAATACTTTGAAATTTGTACCTTATCACTAAAATAATGTGTGGAATCTACTGTAAAAATTTCAAGCAAAATTAAATTACATAAAAGAATTACGATTTTGCCCTTATAGGATAAAAACTGAGTATTTGTCGAAAAATACACCATAACTTTTACACCGT
The DNA here is from genome assembly GCA_028749325.2 of Caryopteris x clandonensis. NCBI lineage: Eukaryota > Viridiplantae > Streptophyta > Magnoliopsida > Lamiales > Lamiaceae > Caryopteris > Caryopteris x clandonensis. Next base: position 42,741 of record JAPYKT020000051.1, on the reverse strand, counting down.
ATGTCAGAATACTTTGAAATTCGTAGATTATCACTAAAATAATTTGTGGAATCCACTGTAAAAATTTCAAGCAAATTTAAATATCATGAAAAATTACGATTTTGCCCCTATAAGATAAAAACTGAGTATTTGTAGAAAAATACACCATAACTATTACACCGTTTTTCAGAACACTTTGAAATTTATCGGTTATCACTAAAATAATGCGTGGAATATACTGTAAAAATCTCTAGCAAAATTAAATATCATGAAAAATTACGATTTTGCCCCTATAGGATAAAAACTGAGTATTTCTCGAAACATACACCATAACTCTCACACCGTTTGTCTGAACACTTTGAAATTCAGAGCTTATCATCAAAATAATGTTTGGAATCTAGTGTAAAAATTTCAAGCAAAATTAAATATCATGAAAAATTACGATTTTTCCCTATAGGATAAAAACTTAGTATTTATCGAAAAATAAACCATAGCTCTCTCACCGTTTGTCAGAACACTTTGAAATTCGTAGCTTATCACTAGAATTATGTGTGGAATCTACTGTAAAAATGTACAGCAAAATTAAATATCATGAAAAATTACGATTTTGCCCCTATAGGATAAAAACTGAGTATTTCTCGAAACATACACCATAACTCTCACACCGTTTGTCTGAACACTTTGAAATTCAGAGCTTATCATCAAAATAATGTTTGGAATCTAGTGTAAAAATTTCAAGCAAAATTAAATATCATGAAAAATTACGATTTTTCCCTATAGGATAAAAACTTAGTATTTATCGAAAAATAAACCATAGCTCTCTCACCGTTTGTCAGAACACTTTGAAATTCGTAGCTTATCACTAGAATTATGTGTGGAATCTACTGTAAAAATGTACAGCAAAATTAAATATCATGAAAAATTACGATTTTGCCCCTATAGGATAAAAATTGAGTATTTTTCGAAAAATATACCATAACTCTTACACGGTTTGTCAGAATACTTTGAAATTCGTACCTTATCACTAAAATAATGTGTGGAATCTATTGTAAAAATTTCAAGCAAAATTAAAGTACATGAAAAATTACGATTTTGCCCCTTTAGGATAAAAACTGAGTATTTGTCGAAAAATAAACCATAACTCTTACACCGTTTGTCAGAATACTTTGAAATTCGTAGATTATCACTAAAACAATATGTTGAATCTACTGTATAAATTTCAAGCGAAAATAAATATCATGAAAAATAAAGATTTTGCCCCTATAAGATAAAAGCTGAGTATTTAATCAAACATTCACCATAACTCATACACCGTTTGACAGAACACTTTGAAATTCGTAGCTTATCACTTAAATAATGTGTGGAATCTACTGTAAAAATTTCAATCATAATTAAATATCATGAAAAATTACGATTTTGCCCTATAGGATAAAAACTGAGTATTTGTCGAAAAATACACCATAACTCTAACACCGTTTGTCAGAATACTTTGAAATTCGTAACTTGGCACTTATATAATGTGTGGAATCTACAGTAATAATTTCTATCAAAATTAAATATCATGAAAAATTACGATTTTGCCCCTATAGGATAAAAACTGAGTATTTGTCGAAAAATACATCATAACTCTTACACAGTTTGACAGAATACTTTGAAATTTGTACTTTATCACTAAAATAATGTGTGGAATCTACTGTAAAAATTTCAAGCAAAATTAAATTACATAAAAAAATTACGATTTTGCCCCTATAGGATAAAAACTGAGTATTTGTCGAAAAATACACCATAACTTTTACACTGTTTGTCAGAATACTTTGAAATTCGTAGATTATCACTAAAATAATTTGTGGAATCCACTGTAAAAATTTCAAGCAAAATTAAATATCATGAAAAATTACGATTTTGCCCCTATAAGATAAAAACTGAGTATTTGTAGAAAAATACACCATAACTATTACACCGTTTTTCAGAACACTTTGAAATTTATAGGTTATCACTAAAATAATGCGTGGAATATACTGTAAAAATCTCTAGCAAAATTAAATATCATGAAAAATTACGATTTTGCCCCTATAGGATAAAAACTGAGTATTTATCGAAACATACACCATAACTCTCACACCGTTTGTCTGAACACTTTGAAATTCAGAGCTTATCATCAAAATAATGTTTGGAATCTAGTGTAAAAATTTCAAGCAAAATTAAATATCATGAAAAATTACGATTTTTCCCTATAGGATAAAAACTTAGTATTTATCGAAAAATAAACTATAACTCTCACACCGTTTGTCAGAACACTTTGAAATTCGTAGCTTATCACTAGAATTATGTGTGGAATCTACTGTAAAAATGTACAGCAAAATTAAATATCATGAAAAATTACGATTTTGCCCCTATAGGATAAAAACTGAGTATTTTTCGAAAAATATACCATAACTCTTACACGGTTTGTCAGAATACTTTGAAATTCGTACCTTATCACTAAAATAATGTGTGGAATCTATTGTAAAAATTTCAAGCAAAATTAAAGTACATGAAAAATTACGATTTTGCCCCTTTAGGATAAAAACAGAGTATTTGTCGAAAAATAAACCATAACTCTTACACCGTTTGTCAGAATACTTTGAAATTCGTAGATTATCACTAAAACAATATGTTGAATCTACTGTATAAATTTCAAGCGAAAATAAATATCATGAAAAATAACGATTTTGCCCCTATAAGATAAAAGCTAAGTATTTAATCAAACATTCACCATAACTCATACACCGTTTGACAGAACACTTTGAAATTCGTAGCTTATCACTTAAATAATGTGTGGAATCTACTGTAAAAATTTCAATCAAAATTAAATATCATGAAAAATTACGATTTTGCCCCTATAGGATAAAAACTGAGTATTTGTCGAAAAATACACCATAACTCTAACACCGTTTGTCAGAATACTTCGAAATTCGTAACTTAGCACTTATATAATGTGTGGAATCTACAGTAATAATTTCTATCAAAATTAAATATCATGAAAAATTACGATTTTGCCCCTATAGGATAAAAACTGAGTATTTGTCGAAAAATACATCATAACTCTTACACCGTTTGGCAGAATACTTTGAAATTTGTACCTTATCACTAAAATAATGTGTGGAATCTACTGTAAAAATTTCAAGCAAAATTAAATTACATAAAAGAATTACGATTTTGCCCCTATAGGATAAAAATTGAGTATTTGTCGAAAAATACACCATAACTTTTACACCGTATGTCAGAATACTTTGAAATTCGTAGATTATCACTAAAATAATTTGTGGAATCCACTGTAAAAATTTCATGCAAAATTAAATATCATGAAAAATTACGATTTTGCCCCTATAAGATAAAAACTGAGTATTTGTAAAAAAATACACCATAACTATTACACCGTTTTTCAGAACACTTTGAAATTTATAGGTTATCACTAAAATAATGCGTGGAATATACTGTAAAAATCCCTAGCAAAATTAAATATCATGAAAAATTACGATTTTGCCCCTATAGGATAAAAACTGAGTATTTCTCGAAACATACACCATAACTCTCACACCGTTTGTCTGAACACTTTGAAATTCAGAGCTTATCATCAAAATAATGTTTGGAATCTAGTGTAAAAATTTCAAGCAAAATTAAAGATCATGAAAAATTACGATTTTTCCCTATAGGATGTGTGGAATCTACTGTAAAAATTTCAAGCAAAACTAAACATCTTGAAAAATTACGATTTTGCCCCTATAGGATAAAAACTGAGTATTTGTCGAAAAATACACCATAACTCTTACACCGTTGGTCAGAACACTTTGAAATTCGTTCCTTATCACTAAAATAATGTGTGGAATCTACTGTAAAAATTTCAAGAAAAATTAAATATCCTGAAAAATTACGATTTTGCCCCTATAGGATAAAAACTGAGTATTTGTCGAAAAATACACCATAACTCTTACACCGTTGGTCAGAACACTTTGAAATTCGTAGCTTATCACTAAGATAATGTGTGGAATCTACTGTAAAAATTTCAAGCAAAATTAAATATCTTGAAAAATTACGATTTTGCCCCTATAGGATAAAAACTGAGTATTTGTCGAAATATACACCATAACTCTTACACCGTTGGTCAGAACACTTTGAAATTCGTTCCTTATCACTAAAATAATGTGAGGAATCTACTGTAAAAATTTCAAGAAAAATTAAATATCTTTAAAAATTACGATTTTGCCCCTATAGGATAAAAACTGAGTATTTGTCGAAAAATACACCATAACTCTTACACCGTTTGTCAGAACACTTTGAAATTCGTAGCTTATCACTAAAATAATGTGTGGAATGTACTGTAAAAATTTCAAGAAAAATTAAATATCATGAAAAATACGATTTTGCCCCTATAGGATAAAAAATGAGTATTTGTCGAAAAATACACCATAACTCTTACACCGTTGGTCAGAACACTTTGAAATTTATAGATTATCACTAAAATAATGTGTGGAATCTACTGTAAAAATTTCAAGAAAGACTAAATATCTTGAAAAATTACGATTTTGCCCCTATAGGATAAAAACTGAGTATTTGTCGAAAAATACACCATAACTCTCACACCGTTGGTCAGAACAATTAGAAATTCGTAAGTTATCACTAAGATAATGTGTTGAATCTACTGTAAAAATTTCATACAAAATTAAATATGTTGAAAAATTAAGATTTTGCCCCTATAGGATAAAAACTGAGTATTTGTCGATAAATACGCCATAACTCTTACACCGTTGGTCAGAACACTTTGAAATTCGTTCCTTATCACTAAAATAATGTGTGGAATCTACTGTAAAAATTTCAAGCAAAATTAAATATCTTGAAAAATTACGATTTTGCCCCTATAGGATAAAAACTGAGTATTTGTCGAAAAATACACCATAACTCTCACACCGTTGGTCAGAACACTTTGAAATTTCGTTCCTTATCACTAAAATCTACTGTAAAAATTTCAAGAAAAACTAAATATCTTGAAAAATTACGATTTTGCCCCTAGATGATAAAAACTGAGTATTTGTCGAAAAATACACCATAACTCTTACACCGTTGGTCAGAACACTTTGAAATTCGTAGTATATCACTAGAATAATGTGTGGAATCTACTATAAATATTTCAAGCAAAATTAAATATCTTGAAAAATTACGATTTTGTCCCTATAGGATAAAAACTGAGTATTTGTCGAAAAATACACCATAACTCTTACACCGTTTGTCAGAACACTTTGCAATTCGTAGCTTATCACTAAAATAATGTGTGGAATGTACTGTAAAAATTTCAAGCAAAAAAAAATATCATGAAAAATACGATTTTGCCCCTATAGGAAAAAAACTGAGTATTTGTCGAAAAATACACCATAACTCTTACACCGTTGGTCAGAACACTATGAAATTCGTTTCTTATCACTAAAATAATGTGTGGAATCTACTGTAAAAATTTCAAGCAAAATTAAATATCTTGAAAAATTACGATTTTGCCCCTATAGGATAAAAACTGAGTATTTGTCGAAAAATACACCATAACTCTCACACCGTTGGTCAGAACACTTTGAAGTTCGTTCCTTATCACTAAAATAATGTGTGGAATCTACTGTAAAAATTTCAAGCAAAACTAAATATCTTGAAAAATTACGATTTTGCCCCTATAGGATAAAAACTGAGTATTTGTCGAAAAATACACCATAACTCTTACACCGTTGGTCAGAATACTTTGAAATTCGTTCCTTATCACTAAAATAATGTGTGGAATCTACTGTAAAAATTTCAAGCAAAATTAAATATCTTGAAAAATTACGATTTTGCCCCTATAGGATAAAAACTGAGTATTTGTCGAAAAATACACCATAACTCTCACACCGTTGGTCAGAACACTTTGAAATTCGTTCCTTATCACTAAAATAATGTGTGGAATCTATTGTAAAAATTTCAAGAAAAATTAAATATCCTGAAAAATTACGATTTTGCCCCTATAGGATAAAAACTGAGTATTTGTCGAAAAATACACCATAACTCTTACACCGTTCGTCAGAACACTTTGAAATTCGTAGCTTATCACTAAAATAATGTGTGGAATCTACTGTAAAAATTTCAAGCAAAATTAAATATCTTGAAAAATTACGATTTTGCCCCTATAGGATAAAAACTGAGTATTTGTCGAAAAATACACCATAACTCTTACACCGTTGGTCAGAACACTTTGAAATTCGTAACTTATCACTAAAATAATGTGTTGAATCTACTGTAAAAATTTCATACAAAATTAAATATGTTGAAAAATTAAGATTTTGCCCCTATAGGATAAAAACTGAGTATTTGTCGAAAAATACACCATAACTCTTACACCGTTGGTCAGAACATTTTGAAATTCGTAGCTTATCACTAAAATAATGTGTGGAATCTACTGTAAAAATTTCATGCAAAATTAAATATCTTGAAAAATTACGATTTTGCCCCTATAGAATAAAAACTGAGTATTTGTCGAAAAATACACCATAACTCTTTCACCGTTGGTCAGAACACTTTGAAATTCGTAACTTATAACTAAAATAATGTGTTGAATCTACTGTAAAAATTTCATACAAAATTAAATATGTTGAAAAATTAAGATTTTGCCCCTATAGGATAAAAACTGAGTATTTGTCGATAAATACACCATAACTCTTATACCGTTTCTCAGAACACTTTGAAATTCGTTCCTTATCACTAAAATAATGTGTGGAATCTACTGTAAAAATTTCAAACAAAATTAAATATCTTGAAAACTTACGATTTTGCCCCTATAGGATAAAAACTGAGTATTTGTCGAAAAATACAAAATAACTCTTACACCGTTGGTCAGAACACTTTGAAATTCGTAGCATATCACTAGAATAATGTATGGAATCTACTATAAAAATTTCAAGCAAAATTAAATATGTTGAAAAATTACGATTTTGCCCTATAGGATAAAAACTGAGTATTTGTCGAAAAATACACCATAACTCTTACACCGTTGGTCAGAACACTTTGAAATTCGTAGCTTATAACTAAAATAATGTGTGGAATCTATTGTAAAAATTTGAAGCAAAATTAAATATCTTGAAAAATTACGATTTTGCCCCTATAGGATAAAAACTGAGTATTTGTCGAAAAATACATCATAACTCTTACACAGTTTGACAGAATACTTTGAAATTTGTACTTTATCACTAAAATAATATGTGGAATCTACTGTAAAAATTTCAAGCAAAATTAAATTAGATAAAAAAATTACGATTTTGCCCCTATAGGATAAAAACTGAGTATTTGTCGAAAAATACACCATAACTTTTACACTGTTTGTCAGAATACTTTGAAATTCGTAGATTATCACTAAAATAATTTGTGGAATCCACTGTAAAAATTTCAAGCAAAATTAAATATCATGAAAAATTACGATTTTGCCCCTATAAGATAAAAACTGAGTATTTGTAGAAAAATACACCATAACTATTACACCGTTTTTCAGAACACTTTGAAATTTATAGGTTATCACTAAAATAATGCGTGGAATATACTGTAAAAATCTCTAGCAAAATTAAATATCATGAAAAATTACGATTTTGCCCCTATAGGATAAAAACTGAGTATTTATCGAAACATACACCATAACTCTCACACCGTTTGTCTGAACACTTTGAAATTCAGAGCTTATCATCAAAATAATGTTTGGAATCTAGTGTAAAAATTTCAAGCAAAATTAAATATCATGAAAAATTACGATTTTTCCCTATAGGATAAAAACTTAGTATTTATCGAAAAATAAACCATAACTCTCACACCGTTTGTCAGAACACTTTGAAATTCGTAGCTTATCACTAGAATTATGTGTGGAATCTACTGTAAAAATGTACAGCAAAATTAAATATCATGAAAAAATACGATTTTGCCCCTATAGGATAAAAACTGAGTATTTTTCGAAAAATATACCATAACTCTTACACGGTTTGTCAGAACACTTTGAAATTCGTACCTTATCACTAAAATAATGTGTGGAATCTATTGTAAAAATTTCAAGCAAAATTAAAGTACATGAAAAATTACGATTTTGCCCCTTTAGGATAAAAACTGAGTATTTGTCGAAAAATAAACCATAACTCTTACACCGTTGGTCAGAATACTTTGAAATTCGTAGATTATCACTAAAACAATATGTTGAATCTACTGTATAAATTTCAAGCGAAAATAAATATCATGAAAAATAACGATTTTGCCCCTATAAGATAAAAGCTGAGTATTTAATCAAACATTCACCATAACTCATACACCGTTTGACAGAACACTTTGAAATTCGTAGCTTATCACTTAAATAATGTGTGGAATCTACTGTAAAAATTTCAATCAAAATTAAATATCATGAAAAATTACGATTTTGCCCCTATAGGATAAAAACTGAGTATTTGTCGAAAAATACACCATAACTCTAACACCGTTTGTCAGAATACTTCGAAATTCGTAACTTAGCACTTATATAATGTGTGGAATCTACAGTAATAATTTCTATCAAAATTAAATATCATGAAAAATTACGATTTTGCCCCTATAGGATAAAAACTGAGTATTTGTCGAAAAATACATCATAACTCTTACACCGTTTGGCAGAATACTTTGAAATTTGTACCTTATCACTAAAATAATGTGTGGAATCTACTGTAAAAATTTCAAGCAAAATTAAATTACATAAAAGAATTACGATTTTGCCCCTATAGGATAAAAACTGAGTATTTGTCGAAAAATACACCATAACTTTTACACCGTATGTCAGAATACTTTGAAATTCGTAGATTATCACTAAAATAATTTGTGGAATCCACTGTAAAAATTTCAAGCAAAATTAAATATCATGAAAAATTACGATTTTGCCCCTATAAGATAAAAACTGAGTATTTGTAAAAAAATACACCATAACTATTACACCGTTTTTCAGAACACTTTGAAATTTATAGGTTATCACTAAAATAATGCGTGGAATATACTGTAAAAATCTCTAGCAAAATTAAATATCATGAAAAATAACGATTTTGCCCCTATAGGATAAAAACTGAGTATTTCTCGAAACATACACCATAACTCTCACACCGTTTGTCTGAACACTTTGAAATTCAGAGCTTATCATCAAAATAATGTTTGGAATCTAGTGTAAAAATTTCAAGCAAAATTAAAGATCATGAAAAATTACGATTTTTCCCTATAGGATGTGTGGAATCTACTGTAAAAATTTCAAGCAAAACTAAATATCTTGAAAAATTACGATTTTGCCCCTATAGGATAAAAACTGAGTATTTGTCGAAAAATACACCATAACTCTTACACCGTTGGTCAGAACACTTTGAAATTCGTTCCTTATCACTAAAATAATTTGTGGAATCTACTGTAAAAATTTCAAGCAAAATTAAATATCTTGAAAAATTACGATTTTGCCCCTATAGGATAAAAACTGAGTATTTGTCGAAAAATACACCATAACTCTCACACCGTTGGTCAGAACACTTTGAAATTCGTTCCTTATCACTAAAATAATGTGTGGAATCTACTGTAAAAATTTCAAGAAAAATTAAATATCCTGAAAAATTACGATTTTGCCCCTATAGGATAAAAACTGAGTATTTGTCGAAAAATACACCATAACTCTTACACCGTTGGTCAGAACACTATGAAATTCGTAGCTTATCACTAAAATAATGTGTGGAATCTACTGTAAAAATTTCAAGCAAAATTAAATATCTTGAAAAATTACGATTTTGCCCCTATAGGATAAAAACTGAGTATTTGTCGAAATATACACCATAACTCTTACACCGTTGGTCAGAACACTTTGAAATTCGTTCCTTATCACTAAAATAATGTGAGGAATCTACTGTAAAAATTTCAAGAAAAATTAAATATCTTTAAAAATTACGATTTTGCCCCTATAGGATAAAAACTGAGTATTTGTCGAAAAATACACCATAACTCTTACACCGTTTGTCAGAACACTTTGAAATTCGTATCTTATCACTAAAATAATGTGTGGAATGTACTGTAAAAATTTCAAGCAAAATTAAATATCATGAAAAATACGATTTTGCCCCTATAGGATAAAAACTGAGTATTTGTCGAAAAATACACCATAACTCTTACACCGTTGGTCAGAACACTTTGAAATTCGTTCCTTATCACTAAAATAATGTGTGGAATCTACTGTAAAAATTTCAAGAAAAACTAAATATCTTGAAAAATTACGATTTTGCCCCTATAGGATAAAAACTGAGTATTTGTCGAAAAATACACCATAACTCTCACACCGTTGGTCAGAACAATTAGAAATTCGTAAGTTATCACTAAAATAATGTGTTGAATCTACTGTAAAAATTTCATACAAAATTAAATATGTTGAAAAATTAAGATTTTGCCCCTATAGGATAAAAACTGAGTATTTGTCGATAAATACGCCATAACTCTTACACCGTTGGTCAGAACACTTTGAAATTCGTTCCTTATCACTAAAATAATGTGTGGAATCTACTGTAAAAATTTCAAGCAAAATTAAATATCTTGAAAAATTACGATTTTGCCCCTATAGGATAAAAACTGAGTATTTGTCGAAAAATACACCATAACTCTCACACCGTTGGTCAGAACACTTTGAAATTCGTTCCTTATCACTAAAATCTACTGTAAAAATTTCAAGAAAAACTAAATATCTTGAAAAATTACGATTTTGCCCCAAGAGGATAAAAAACTGAGTATTTGTCGAAAAATACACCATAACTCTTACACCGTTGGTCAGAACACTTTGAAATTCGTAGTATATCACTAGAATAATGTGTGGAATCTACTATAAAAATTTCAAGCAAAATTAAATATCTTGAAAAATTACGATTTTGCCCCTATAGGATAAAAACTGAGTATTTGTCGAAAAATACACCATAACTCTTACACCGTTTGTCAGAACACTTTGGAATTCGTAGCTTATCACTAAAATAATGTGTGGAATGTACTGTAAAAATTTCAAGCAAAAAAAAATATCATGAAAAATACGATTTTGCCCCTATAGGAAAAAAACTGAGTATTTGTCGAAAAATACACCATAACTCTTACACCGTTGGTCAGAACACTATGAAATTCGTTCCTTATCACTAAAATAATGTGTGGAATCTACTGTAAAAATTTCAAGCAAAATTAAATATCTTGAAAAATTACGATTTTGCCCCTATAGGATAAAAACTGAGTATTTTTCGAAAAATACACCATAACTCTCACACCGTTAGTCAGAACACTTTGAAGTTCGTTCCTTATCACTAAAATAATGTGTGGAATCTACTGTAAAAATTTCAAGCAAAACTAAATATCTTGAAAAATTACGATTTTGCCCCTATAGGATAAAAACTGAGTATTTGTCGAAAAATACACCATAACTCTTACACCGTTGGTCAGAACACTTTGAAATTCGTTCCTTATCACTAAAATAATGTGTGGAATCTACTGTAAAAATTTCAAGCAAAATTAAATATCTTGAAAAATTACGATTTTGCCCCTATAGGATAAAAACTGAGTATTTGTCGAAAAATACACTATAACTCTCACACCGTTGGTCAGAACACTTTGAAATTCGTTCCTTATCACTAAAATAATGTGTGGAATCTACTGTAAAAATTTCAAGAAAAATTAAATATCCTGAAAAATTACGATTTTGCCCCTATAGGATAAAAACTGAGTATTTGTCGAAAAATAAACCATAAGTCTTACACCGTTCGTCAGAACACTTTGAAATTCGTAGCTTATCACTAAAATAATGTGTGGAATCTACTGTAAAATTTTCAAGCAAAATTAAATATCTTGAAAAATTACGATTTTGCCCCTATAGGATAAAAACTGAGTATTTGTCGAAAAATACACCATAATTCTTACACCGTTGGTCAGAACACTTTGAAATTCGTAACTTATCACTAAAATAATGTGTTGAATCTACTGTAAAAATTTCATACAAAATTAAATATGTTGAAAAATTAAGATTTTGCCCCTATAGGATAAAAACTGAGTATTTGTCGAAAAATACACCATAACTCTTACACCGTTGGTCAGAACACTTTGAAATTCGTAGCTTATCACTAAAATAATGTGTGGAATCTACTGTAAAAATTTCATGCAAAATTAAATATCTTGAAAAATTACGATTTTGCCCCTATAGAATAAAAACTGAGTATTTGTCGAAAAATACACCATAACTCTTTCACCGTTGGTCAGAACACTTTGAAATTCGTAACTTATCACTAAAATAATGTGTTGAATCTACTGTAAAAATTTCATACAAAATTAAATATGTTGAAAAATTAAGATTTTGCCCCTATAGGATAAAAACTGAGTATTTGTCGATAAATACACCATAACTCTTATACCGTTTCTCAGAACACTTTGAAATTCGTTCCTTATCACTAAAATAATGTGTGGAATCTACTGTAAAAATTTCAAACAAAATTAAATATCTTGAAAACTTACGATTTTGCCCCTATAGGATAAAAACTGAGTATTTGTCGAAAAATACACAATAACTCTTACACCGTTGGTCAGAACACTTTGAAATTCGTAGCATATCACTAGAATAATGTATGGAATCTACTATAAAAATTTCAAGCAAAATTAAATATGTTGAAAAATTACGATTTTGCCCCTATAGGATAAAAACTGAGTATTTGTCGAAAAATACACCATAACTCTTACACCGTTGGTCAGAACACTTTGAAATTCGTAGCTTATAACTAAAATAATGTGTGGAATCTATTGTAAAAATTTGAAGCAAAATTAAATATCTTGAAAAATTACGATTTTGCCCCTATAGGATAAAAACTGAGTATTTGTCGAAAAATACACCATAACTCTTACACCGTTGATCAGAACGCTTTGAAATTCGTAGCTAATCTCTAAAATAATGTGTGGAATCTACTGTAAAAATTTAAAGCAAAATTAAATATCTTGAAAAATTACGATTTTGCCCCTATAGGATAAAAACTGAGTATTTGTCGAAAAATACACCATAACTCTTACACCGTTGTTCAGATCACTTTGAAATTCGTAGGTTATCACTAAAATAATGTGTGGAATCTACTGTAAAAATTTCAAGCAAAATTAAATATCTTGAAAAATTACGATTTTGCCCCTATAGGATAAAAACTGAGTATTTGTCGAAAAATACACCATAACTCTTACACCGTTTGTCAGAACTCTTTGAAATTCGTAGCTTATCACTAAAATAATGTGTGGAATCTACTGTAAAAATTTCAAGCAAAATTAAATATCTTGAAAAATTACGATTTTGCCCCTATAGGATAAAAACTGACTATTTATCGAAAAATACACCATAACTCTTTCACCGTTGGTCAGAACACTTTGAAATTTATAGATTATCACTAAAATAATGTGTGGAATCTACTGTTAAAATTTCAAGTAAAATTAAATATCTTGAAAAATTACGATTTTGCCCCTATAGTATAAAAACTGAGTATTTGTCGAAAAATACACCATAACTCTTACACCGTTGGTCAGAACACTTTGAAATTCGTAGCTTATCACTAAATTAATGTGTGGAATCTACTGTAAAAATTTCAAGCAAAATTAAATATCTTGAAAAATTACGATTTTGCCCCTATAGGATAAAAACTGAGTATTTGTCGAAAAATACACCATAACTCTTACACAGTTGGTCAGAACACTTTGAAATTCGTAGCTTATCACTAAAATAATGTGTGGAATCTACTGTAAAAATTTCAAGCAAAATTAAATATCTTGATAAATTACGATTTTGCCCCTATAGGACAAAAACTGAGTATTTGTCGAAAAATACACCATAACTCTTACACCGTTGGTCAGAACACTTTGAAATTCGTAGCTTATCACTAAATTAATGTGTGGAATCTACTGTAAAAATTTCAAGCAAAATTAAATATCTTGAAAAATTACAATTTTGCCCCTATTGGATAAAAACTGAGTATTTGTCGAAAAATACACCATAACTCTTACACAGTAGGTCAGAACACTTTGAAATTCGTAGCTTATCACTAAAATATTGTGTGGAATCTACTGTAAAAATTTCATACAAAATTAAATATGTTGAAAAATTAAGATTTTGCCCCTATAGGATAAAAACTGAGTATTTGTCGATAAATACACCATAACTCTTTCACCGTTGGTCAGAACACTTTGAAATTCGTAACTTATCACTAAAATAATGTGTTTAATCTACTGTAAAAATTTCATACAAAATTAAATATGTTGAAAAATTAAGATTTTGCCCCTATAGGATAAAAACTGAGTATTTGTCGATAAATACACCATAACTCTTATACCGTTTCTCAGAACACTTTGAAATTCGTTCCTTATCACTAAAATAATGTGTGGAATCTACTGTAAAAATTTCAAACAAAATTAAATATCTTGAAAACTTACGATTTTGCCCCTATAGGATAAAAACTGAGTATTTGTCGAAAAATACACAATAACTCTTACACCGTTGGTCAGAACACTTTGAAATTCGTAGCATATCACTAGAATAATGTATGGAATCTACTATAAAAATTTCAAGCAAAATTAAATATGTTGAAAAATTACGATTTTGCCCCTATAGGATAAAAACTGAGTATTTGTCGAAAAATACACCATAACTCTTACACCGTTGGTCAGAACACTTTGAAATTCGTAGCTTATAACTAAAATAATGAGTGGAATCTATTGTAAAAATTTGAAGCAAAATTAAATATCTTGAAAAATTACGATTTTGCCCCTATAGGATAAAAACTGAGTATTTGTCGAAAAATACACCATAACTCTTACACCGTTGATCAGAACGCTTTGAAATTCGTAGCTAATCTCTAAAATAATGTGTGGAATCTACTGTAAAAATTTCAAGCAAAATTAAATATCTTGAAAAATTACGATTTTGCCCCTATAGGATAAAAACTGAGTATTTGTCGAAAAATACACTATAACTCTCACACCGTTGGTCAGAACACTTTGAAATTCGTTCCTTATCACTAAAATAATGTGTGGAATCTACTGTAAAAATTTCAAGAAAAATTAAATATCCTGAAAAATTACGATTTTGCCCCTATAGGATAAAAACTGAGTATTTGTCGAAAAATAAACCATAAGTCTTACACCGTTCGTCAGAACACTTTGAAATTCGTAGCTTATCACTAAAATAATGTGTGGAATCTACTGTAAAATTTTCAAGCAAAATTAAATATCTTGAAAAATTACGATTTTGCCCCTATAGGATAAAAACTGAGTATTTGTCGAAAAATACACCATAACTCTTACACCGTTGGTCAGAACACTTTGAAATTCGTAACTTATCACTAAAATAATGTGTTGAATCTACTGTAAAAATTTCATACAAAATTAAATATGTTGAAAAATTAAGATTTTGCCCCTATAGGATAAAAACTGAGTATTTGTCGAAAAATACACCATAACTCTTACACCGTTGGTCAGAACACTTTGAAATTCGTAGCTTATCACTAAAATAATGTGTGGAATCTACTGTAAAAATTTCATGCAAAATTAAATATCTTGAAAAATTACGATTTTGCCCCTATAGAATAAAAACTGAGTATTTGTCGAAAAATACACCATAACTCTTTCACCGTTGGTCAGAACACTTTGAAATTCGTAACTTATCACTAAAATAATGTGTTGAATCTACTGTAAAAATTTCATACAAAATTAAATATGTTGAAAAATTAAGATTTTGCCCCTATAGGATAAAAACTGAGTATTTGTCGATAAATACACCATAACTCTTATACCGTTTCTCAGAACACTTTGAAATTCGTTCCTTATCACTAAAATAATGTGTGGAATCTACTGTAAAAATTTCAAACAAAATTAAATATCTTGAAAACTTACGATTTTGCCCCTATAGGATAAAAACTGAGTATTTGTCGAAAAATACACAATAACTCTTACACCGTTGGTCAGAACACTTTGAAATTCGTAGCATATCACTAGAATAATGTATGGAATCTACTATAAAAATTTCAAGCAAAATTAAATATGTTGAAAAATTACGATTTTGCCCCTATAGGATAAAAACTGAGTATTTGTCGAAAAATACACCATAACTCTTACACCGTTGGTCAGAACACTTTGAAATTCGTAGCTTATAACTAAAATAATGTGTGGAATCTATTGTAAAAATTTGAAGCAAAATTAAATATCTTGAAAAATTACGATTTTGCCCCTATAGGATAAAAACTGAGTATTTGTCGAAAAATACACCATAACTCTTACACCGTTGATCAGAACGCTTTGAAATTCGTAGCTAATCTCTAAAATAATGTGTGGAATCTACTGTAAAAATTTAAAGCAAAATTAAATATCTTGAAAAATTACGATTTTGCCCCTATAGGATAAAAACTGAGTATTTGTCGAAAAATACACCATAACTCTTACACCGTTGTTCAGATCACTTTGAAATTCGTAGGTTATCACTAAAATAATGTGTGGAATCTACTGTAAAAATTTCAAGCAAAATTAAATATCTTGAAAAATTACGATTTTGCCCCTATAGGATAAAAACTGAGTATTTGTCGAAAAATACACCATAACTCTTACACCGTTTGTCAGAACTCTTTGAAATTCGTAGCTTATCACTAAAATAATGTGTGGAATCTACTGTAAAAATTTCAAGCAAAATTAAATATCTTGAAAAATTACGATTTTGCCCCTATAGGATAAAAACTGACTATTTATCGAAAAATACACCATAACTCTTTCACCGTTGGTCAGAACACTTTGAAATTTATAGATTATCACTAAAATAATGTGTGGAATCTACTGTTAAAATTTCAAGTAAAATTAAATATCTTGAAAAATTACGATTTTGCCCCTATAGTATAAAAACTGAGTATTTGTCGAAAAATACACCATAACTCTTACACCGTTGGTCAGAACACTTTGAAATTCGTAGCTTATCACTAAATTAATGTGTGGAATCTACTGTAAAAATTTCAAGCAAAATTAAATATCTTGAAAAATTACGATTTTGCCCCTATAGGATAAAAACTGAGTATTTGTCGAAAAATACACCATAACTCTTACACAGTTGGTCAGAACACTTTGAAATTCGTAGCTTATCACTAAAATAATGTGTGGAATCTACTGTAAAAATTTCAAGCAAAATTAAATATCTTGATAAATTACGATTTTGCCCCTATAGGACAAAAACTGAGTATTTGTCGAAAAATACACCATAACTCTTACACCGTTGGTCAGAACACTTTGAAATTCGTAGCTTATCACTAAATTAATGTGTGGAATCTACTGTAAAAATTTCAAGCAAAATTAAATATCTTGATAAATTACGATTTTGCCCCTATAGGACAAAAACTGAGTATTTGTCGAAAAATACACCATAACTCTTACACCGTTGGTCAGAACACTTTGAAATTCGTAGCTTATCACTAAATTAATGTGTGGAATCTACTGTAAAAATTTCAAGCAAAATTAAATATCTTGAAAAATTACAATTTTGCCCCTATTGGATAAAAACTGAGTATTTGTCGAAAAATACACCATAACTCTTACACAGTTGGTCAGAACACTTTGAAATTCGTAGCTTATCACTAAAATATTGTGTGGAATCTACTGTAAAAATTTCATACAAAATTAAATATGTTGAAAAATTAAGATTTTGCCCCTATAGGATAAAAACTGAGTATTTGTCGATAAATACACCATAACTCTTTCACCGTTGGTCAGAACACTTTGAAATTCGTAACTTATCACTAAAATAATGTGTTTAATCTACTGTAAAAATTTCATACAAAATTAAATATGTTGAAAAATTAAGATTTTGCCCCTATAGGATAAAAACTGAGTATTTGTCGATAAATACACCATAACTCTTATACCGTTTCTCAGAACACTTTGAAATTCGTTCCTTATCACTAAAATAATGTGTGGAATCTACTGTAAAAATTTCAAACAAAATTAAATATCTTGAAAACTTACGATTTTGCCCCTATAGGATAAAAACTGAGTATTTGTCGAAAAATACACAATAACTCTTACACCGTTGGTCAGAACACTTTGAAATTCGTAGCATATCACTAGAATAATGTATGGAATCTACTATAAAAATTTCAAGCAAAATTAAATATGTTGAAAAATTACGATTTTGCCCCTATAGGATAAAAACTGAGTATTTGTCGAAAAATACACCATAACTCTTACACCGTTGGTCAGAACACTTTGAAATTCGTAGCTTATAACTAAAATAATGAGTGGAATCTATTGTAAAAATTTGAAGCAAAATTAAATATCTTGAAAAATTACGATTTTGCCCCTATAGGATAAAAACTGAGTATTTGTCGAAAAATACACCATAACTCTTACACCGTTGATCAGAACGCTTTGAAATTCGTAGCTAATCTCTAAAATAATGTGTGGAATCTACTGTAAAAATTTCAAGCAAAATTAAATATCTTGAAAAATTACGATTTTGCCCCTATAGGATAAAAACTGAGTATTTGTCGAAAAATACACTATAACTCTCACACCGTTGGTCAGAACACTTTGAAATTCGTTCCTTATCACTAAAATAATGTGTGGAATCTACTGTAAAAATTTCAAGAAAAATTAAATATCCTGAAAAATTACGATTTTGCCCCTATAGGATAAAAACTGAGTATTTGTCGAAAAATAAACCATAAGTCTTACACCGTTCGTCAGAACACTTTGAAATTCGTAGCTTATCACTAAAATAATGTGTGGAATCTACTGTAAAATTTTCAAGCAAAATTAAATATCTTGAAAAATTACGATTTTGCCCCTATAGGATAAAAACTGAGTATTTGTCGAAAAATACACCATAACTCTTACACCGTTGGTCAGAACACTTTGAAATTCGTAACTTATCACTAAAATAATGTGTTGAATCTACTGTAAAAATTTCATACAAAATTAAATATGTTGAAAAATTAAGATTTTGCCCCTATAGGATAAAAACTGAGTATTTGTCGAAAAATACACCATAACTCTTACACCGTTGGTCAGAACACTTTGAAATTCGTAGCTTATCACTAAAATAATGTGTGGAATCTACTGTAAAAATTTCATGCAAAATTAAATATCTTGAAAAATTACGATTTTGCCCCTATAGAATAAAAACTGAGTATTTGTCGAAAAATACACCATAACTCTTTCACCGTTGGTCAGAACACTTTGAAATTCGTAACTTATCACTAAAATAATGTGTTGAATCTACTGTAAAAATTTCATGCAAAATTAAATATCTTGAAAAATTACGATTTTGCCCCTATAGAATAAAAACTGAGTATTTGTCGAAAAATACACCATAACTCTTTCACCGTTGGTCAGAACACTTTGAAATTCGTAGCTTATCACTAAAATAATGTGTGGAATCTACTGTAAAAATTTCATGCAAAATTAAATATCTTGAAAAATTACGATTTTGCCCCTATAGAATAAAAACTGAGTATTTGTCGATAAATACACCATAACTCTTATACCGTTTCTCAGAACACTTTGAAATTCGTTCCTTATCACTAAAATAATGTGTGGAATCTACTGTAAAAATTTCAAACAAAATTAAATATCTTGAAAACTTACGATTTTGCCCCTATAGGATAAAAACTGAGTATTTGTCGAAAAATACACAATAACTCTTACACCGTTGGTCAGAACACTTTGAAATTCGTAGCATATCACTAGAATAATGTATGGAATCTACTATAAAAATTTCAAGCAAAATTAAATATGTTGAAAAATTACGATTTTGCCCCTATAGGATAAAAACTGAGTATTTGTCGAAAAATACACCATAACTCTTACACCGTTGGTCAGAACACTTTGAAATTCGTAGCTTATAACTAAAATAATGTGTGGAATCTATTGTAAAAATTTGAAGCAAAATTAAATATCTTGAAAAATTACGATTTTGCCCCTATAGGATAAAAACTGAGTATTTGTCGAAAAATACACCATAACTCTTACACCGTTGATCAGAACGCTTTGAAATTTGTAGCTAATCTCTAAAATAATGTGTGGAATCTACTGTAAAAATTTAAAGCAAAATTAAATATCTTGAAAAATTACGATTTTGCCCCTATAGGATAAAAACTGAGTATTTGTCGAAAAATACACCATAACTCTTACACCGTTGTTCAGATCACTTTGAAATTCGTAGGTTATCACTAAAATAATGTGTGGAATCTACTGTAAAAATTTCAAGCAAAATTAAATATCTTGAAAAATTACGATTTTGCCCCTATAGGATAAAAACTGAGTATTTGTCGAAAAATACACCATAACTCTTACACCGTTTGTCAGAACTCTTTGAAATTCGTAGCTTATCACTAAAATAATGTGTGGAATCTACTGTAAAAATTTCAAGCAAAATTAAATATCTTGAAAAATTACGATTTTGCCCCTATAGGATAAAAACTGACTATTTATCGAAAAATACACCATAACTCTTTCACCGTTGGTCAGAACACTTTGAAATTTATAGATTATCACTAAAATAATGTGTGGAATCTACTGTTAAAATTTCAAGTAAAATTAAATATCTTGAAAAATTACGATTTTGCCCCTATAGTATAAAAACTGAGTATTTGTCGAAAAATACACCATAACTCTTACACCGTTGGTCAGAACACTTTGAAATTCGTAGCTTATCACTAAATTAATGTGTGGAATCTACTGTAAAAATTTCAAGCAAAATTAAATATCTTGAAAAATTACGATTTTGCCCCTATAGGATAAAAACTGAGTATTTGTCGAAAAATACACCATAACTCTTACACAGTTGGTCAGAACACTTTGAAATTCGTAGCTTATCACTAAAATAATGTGTGGAATCTACTGTAAAAATTTCAAGCAAAATTAAATATCTTGATAAATTACGATTTTGCCCCTATAGGACAAAAACTGAGTATTTGTCGAAAAATACACCATAACTCTTACACCGTTGGTCAGAACACTTTGAAATTCGTAGCTTATCACTAAATTAATGTGTGGAATCTACTGTAAAAATTTCAAGCAAAATTAAATATCTTGAAAAATTACAATTTTGCCCCTATTGGATAAAAACTGAGTATTTGTCGAAAAATACACCATAACTCTTACACAGTTGGTCAGAACACTTTGAAATTCGTAGCTTATCACTAAAATATTGTGTGGAATCTACTGTAAAAATTTCATACAAAATTAAATATGTTGAAAAATTAAGATTTTGCCCCTATAGGATAAAAACTGAGTATTTGTCGATAAATACACCATAACTCTTTCACCGTTGGTCAGAACACTTTGAAATTCGTAACTTATCACTAAAATAATGTGTTTAATCTACTGTAAAAATTTCATACAAAATTAAATATGTTGAAAAATTAAGATTTTGCCCCTATAGGATAAAAACTGAGTATTTGTCGATAAATACACCATAACTCTTATACCGTTTCTCAGAACACTTTGAAATTCGTTCCTTATCACTAAAATAATGTGTGGAATCTACTGTAAAAATTTCAAAAAAAATTAAATATCTTGAAAACTTACGATTTTGCCCCTATAGGATAAAAACTGAGTATTTGTCGAAAAATACACAATAACTCTTACACCGTTGGTCAGAACACTTTGAAATTCGTAGCATATCACTAGAATAATGTATGGAATCTACTATAAAAATTTCAAGCAAAATTAAATATGTTGAAAAATTACGATTTTGCCCCTATAGGATAAAAACTGAGTATTTGTCGAAAAATACACCATAACTCTTACACCGTTGGTCAGAACACTTTGAAATTCGTAGCTTATAACTAAAATAATGAGTGGAATCTATTGTAAAAATTTGAAGCAAAATTAAATATCTTGAAAAATTACGATTTTGCCCCTATAGGATAAAAACTGAGTATTTGTCGAAAAATACACCATAACTCTTACACCGTTGATCAGAACGCTTTGAAATTCGTAGCTAATCTCTAAAATAATGTGTGGAATCTACTGTAAAAATTTAAAGCAAAATTAAATATCTTGAAAAATTACGATTTTGCCCCTATAGGATAAAAACTGAGTATTTGTCGAAAAATACACCATAACTCTTACACCGTTGTTCAGATCACTTTGAAATTCGTAGGTTATCACTAAAATAATGTGTGGAATCTACTGTAAAAATTTCAAGCAAAATTAAATATCTTGAAAAATTACGATTTTGCCCCTATAGGATAAAAACTGAGTATTTGTCGAAAAATACACCATAACTCTTACACCGTTTGTCAGAACTCTTTGAAATTCGTAGCTTATCACTAAAATAATGTGTGGAATCTACTGTAAAAATTTCAAGCAAAATTAAATATCTTGAAAAATTACGATTTTGCCCTTATAGGATAAAAACTGACTATTTATCGAAAAATACACCATAACTCTTTCACCGTTGGTCAGAACACTTTGAAATTTATAGCTTATCACTAAAATAATGTGTGGAATCTACTGTTAAAATTTCAAGTAAAATTAAATATCTTGAAAAATTACGATTTTGCCCCTATAGTATAAAAACTGAGTATTTGTCGAAAAATACACCATAACTCTTACACCGTTGGTCAGAACACTTTGAAATTCGTAGCTTATCACTAAATTAATGTGTGGAATCTACTGTAAAAATTTCAAGCAAAATTAAATATCTTGAAAAATTACGATTTTGCCCCTATAGGATAAAAACTGAGTATTTGTCGAAAAATACACCATAACTCTTACACAGTTGGTCAGAACACTTTGAATATCGTAGCTTATCACTAAAATAATGTGTGGAATCTACTGTAAAAATTTCAAGCAAAATTAAATATCTTGAAAAATTACGATTTTGCCCCTATAGGACAAAAACTGAGTATTTGTCGAAAAATACACCATAACTCTTACACCGTTGGTCAGAACACTTTGAAATTCGTAGCTTATCACTAAATTAATGTGTGGAATCTACTGTAAAAATTTCAAGCAAAATTAAATATCTTGAAAAATTACAATTTTGCCCCTATAGGATAAAAACTGAGTATTTGTCGAAAAATACACCATAACTCTTACACAGTTGGTCAGAACACTTTGAAATTCGTAGCTTATCACTAAAATATTGTGTGGAATCTACTGTAAAAATTTCAAGGAAAATTAAATATCTTGAAAAATTACGATTTTGCCCCTATAGGATAAAAACTGAGTATTTGTTGAAAAATATACCATAACTCTTACACCGTTGGTCAGAACACTTTGAAATTCCTAGCTTATCACTAAATTAATGTGTGGAATCTACTGTAAAAATTTCAAGCAAAATTAAATATCTTGAAAAATTACGATTTTGCCCCTATAGGATAAAAACTGAGTATTTGTCGAAAAATACACCATAACTCTTACACCGTTTGTCAGAACTCTTTGAAATTCGTAGCTTATCACTAAAATAATGTGTGGAATCTACTATAAAAATTTCAAGCAAAATTAAATATCTTGAAAAATTACGATTTTGCCCCTATAGGATAAAAACTGACTATTTGTCGAAAAATACACCATAACTCTTTCACCGTTGGTCAGAACACTTTGAAATTCATAGCTTATCACTAAAATATTGTGTGGAATCTACTGTTAAAATTTCAAGCAAAATTAAATATCTTGAAAAATTACGATTTTGCCCCTATAGTATAAAAACTGAGTATTTGTCGAAAAATACACCATAACTCTTACACCGTTGGTCAGAACACTTTGAAATTCGTAGCTTATCACTAAATTAATGTGTGGAATCTACTGTAAAAATTTCAAGGAAAATTAAATATCTTGAAAAATTACAATTTTGCCCCTATAGGATAAAAACTGAGTATTTGTCGAAAAATACACCATAACTCTTACACAGTTGGTCAGACCACTTTGAAATTCCTAGCTTATCACTAAATTAATGTGTGGAATCTACTGTAAAAATTTCAAGCAAAATTAAATATCTTGAAAAATTACGATTTTGCCCCTATAGGATAAAAACTGAGTATTTGTCGAAAAATACACCATAACTCTCACACCGTAGGTCAGAACACTTTGAAATTCGTTTCTTATCACTAAAATAATGTGTAGAATCTACTGTAAAAATTTCAAGAAAAATTAAATATCTTGAAAAATTACGATTTTGCCCCTATAGGATAAAAACTGAGTATTTGTCGATAAATACACCATAACTCTTATACCGTTTCTCAGAACACTTTGAAATTCGTTCCTTATCACTAAAATAATGTGTGGAATCTACTGTAAAAATTTCAAGAAAAATTAAATATCTTGAAAAATTACGATTTTGCCCCTATAGGATAAAAACTGAGTATTTGTCGAAAAATACACCATAACTCTTACACCGTTGGTCAGAAAACTTTGAAATTCGTAGTATATCACTAGAATAATGTGTGGAATCTACTATAAAAATTTCAAGTAAAATTAAATATCTTGAAAAATTACGCTTTTGCCCCTATTGGATAAAAACTGAGTATTTGTTGAAAAATACACCATAACTCTTACACCGTTGGTCAGAACACTTTGAAATTCCTAGCTTATCACTAAATTAATGTGTGGAATCTACTGCAAAAATTTCAAGCAAAATTAAAAATCTTGAAAAATTACGATTTTGCCCCTATAGGATAAAAACTGAGTATTTGTCGAAAAATACACCATAACTCTTACACCGTTGGTCAGAACGCTTTGAAATTCGTAGCTAATCTCTAAAATAATGTGTGGAATCTACTGTAAAAATTTAAAGCAAAATTAAATATCTTGAAAAATTACGATTTTGCCCCTATAGGATAAAAACTGAGTATTTGTCGAAAAATACACCATAACTCTTACACCGTTGTTCAGATCACTCTGAAATTCGTAGGTTATCACTAAAATAATGTGTGGAATCTACTGTAAAAATTTCAAGCAAAATTAAATATCTTGAAAAATTACGATTTTGCCCCTATAGAATAAAAACTGAGTATTTGTCGAAAAATACACCATAACTCTTACACCGTTTGTCAGAACTCTTTGAAATTCGTAGCTTATAACTAAAATAATGTGTGGAATCTACTGTAAAAATTTCAAGCAAAATTAAATATCTTGAAAAATTACGATTTTGCCCCTATAGGATAAAAACTGACTATTTGTCGAAAATACACCATAACTCTTTCACCGTTGGTCAGAACACTTTGAAATTCATAGCTTATCACTAAAATAATGTGTGGAATCTACTATTAAAATTTCAAGCAAAATTAAATATCTTTAAAAATTACGATTTTGCCCCTATAGTATAAAAACTGAGTATTTGTCGAAAAATACACCATAACTCTTACACCGTTGGTTAGAACACTTTGAAATTCGTAGCTTATCACTAAATTAATGTGTGGAATCTACTGTAAAAATTTCAAGGAAAATTAAATATCTTGAAAAATTACGATTTTGCCCCTATAGGATAAAAACTGAGTATTTGTCGAAAAATACACCATAACTCTTACACCGTTGGTCAGAAAACTTTGAAATTCGTAGTATATCACTAGAATAATGTGTGGAATCTGCTATAAAAATTTCAAGTAAAATTAAATATCTTGAAAAATTACGATTTTGCCCCTATAGGATAAAAACTGAGTATTTGTCGAAAAATACACCATAACTCTTACACCGTTGGTCAGAACACTTTGAAATTCCTAGCTTATCACTAAATTAATGTGTGGAATCTACTGTAAAAATATCAAGCAGAATTAAATATCTTGAAAAATTACGATTTTGCCCCTATAGGATAAAAACTGAGTATTTGTCGAAAAATACACCATAACTCTTACACCGTTGGTCAGACCACTTTGAAATTCCTAGCTTATCACTAAATTAATGTGTGGAATCTACTGTAAAAATTTCAAGCAAAATTAAATATCTTGAAAAATTACGATTTTGCCCCTATAGGATAAAAACTGAGTATTTGTCGAAAAATACACCATAACTCTCACACCGTTGGTCAGAACACTTTGAAATTCGTTTCTTATCACTAAAATAATGTGTGGAATCTACTGTAAAAATTTCAAGAAAAATTAAATATCTTGAAAAATTACGATTTTGCCCCTATAGGATAAAAACTGAGTATTTGTCGATAAATACACCATAACTCTTATACCGTTTCTCAGAACACTTTGAAATTCGTTCCTTATCACTAAAATAATGTGTGGAATCTACTGTAAAAATTTCAAGAAAAATTAAATATCTTGAAAAATTACGATTTTGCCCCTATAGGATAAAAACTGAGTATTTGTCGAAAAATACACCATAACTCTTACACCGTTGGTCAGAAAACTTTGAAATTCTTAGTATATCACTAGAATAATGTGTGGAATCTACTATAAAAATTTCAAGTAAAATTAAATATCTTGAAAAATTACGCTTTTGCCCCTATTGGATAAAAACTGAGTATTTGTTGAAAAATACACCATAACTCTTACACCGTTGGTCAGAACACTTTGAAATTCCTAGCTTATCACTAAATTAATGTGTGGAATCTACTGTAAAAATTTCAAGCAAAATTAAAAATCTTGAAAAATTACGATTTTGCCCCTATAGGATAAAAACTGAGTATTTGTCGAAAAATACACCATAACTCTTACACCGTTGGTCAGAACGCTTTGAAATTCGTAGCTAATCTCTAAAATAATGTGTGGAATCTACTGTAAAAATTTAAAGCAAAATTAAATATCTTGAAAAATTACGATTTTGCCCCTATAGGATAAAAACTGAGTATTTGTCGAAAAATACACCATAACTCTTACACCGTTGTTCAGATCACTCTGAAATTCGTAGGTTATCACTAAAATAATGTGTGGAATCTACTGTAAAAATTTCAAGCAAAATTAAATATCTTGAAAAATTACGATTTTGCCCCTATAGGATAAAAACTGAGTATTTGTCGAAAAATACACCATAACTCTTACACCGTTGGTCAGACCACTTTGAAATTCCTAGCTTATCACTAAATTAATGTGTGGAATCTACTGTAAAAATTTCAAGCAAAATTAAATATCTTGAAAAATTACGATTTTGCCCCTATAGGATAAAAACTGAGTATTTGTCGAAAAATACACCATAACTCTCACACCGTAGGTCAGAACACTTTGAAATTCGTTTCTTATCACTAAAATAATGTGTGGAATCTACTGTAAAAATTTCAAGAAAAATTAAATATCTTGAAAAATTACGATTTTGCCCCTATAGGATAAAAACTGAGTATTTGTCGAAAAATACACCATAACTCTCACACCGTAGGTCAGAACACTTTGAAATTCGTTTCTTATCACTAAAATAATGTGTGGAATCTACTGTAAAAATTTCAAGAAAAATTAAATATCTTGAAAAATTACGATTTTGCCCCTATAGGATAAAAACTGAGTATTTGTCGATAAATACACCATAACTCTTATACCGTTTCTCAGAACACTTTGAAATTCGTAGCTTATCACTAAAATAATGTGTGGAATCTACTGTAAAAATTTCAATCAAAATTAAATATCATGAAAAATTACGATTTTGCCCCTATAGGATAAAAGCTGAGTATTTGTCGAAAAATACACCATAACTCTAACACCGTTTGTCAGAATACTTAGAAATTTGTAACTTATCACTTATATAATGTGTGGAATCTACAATAATAATTTCAATCAAAATTAAATATCATGAAAAATTACGATTTTGCCCCTATAGGATAAAAACTGAGTATTTGTTGAAAAATACACCATAACTCTTACACCGTTGGTCAGAACACTTTGAAATTCCTAGCTTATCACTAAATTAATGTGTGGAATCTACTGTAAAAATTTCAAGCAAAATTAAAAATCTTGAAAAATTACGATTTTGCCCCTATAGGATAAAAACTGAGTATTTGTCGAAAAATACACCATAACTCTTACACCGTTGGTCAGAACGCTTTGAAATTCGTAGCTAATCTCTAAAATAATGTGTGGAATCTACTGTAAAAATTTAAAGCAAAATTAAATATCTTGAAAAATTACGATTTTGCCCCTATAGGATAAAAACTGAGTATTTGTCGAAAAATACACCATAACTCTTACACCGTTGTTCAGGTCACTCTGAAATTCGTAGGTTATCACTAAAATAATGTGTGGAATCTACTGTAAAAATTTCAAGCAAAATTAAATATCTTGAAAAATTACGATTTTGCCCCTATAGGATAAAAACTGAGTATTTGTCGAAAAATACACCATAACTCTTACACCGTTTGTCAGAACTCTTTGAAATTCATAGCTTATCACTAAAATAATGTGTGGAATCTACTGTAAAAATTTCAAGCAAAATTAAATATCTTGAAAAATTACGATTTTGCCCCTATAGGATAAAAACTGACTATTTGTCGAAAATACACCATAACTCTTTCACCGTTGGTCAGAACACTTTGAAATTCATAGCTTATCACTAAAATAATGTGTGGAATCTACTGTTAAAATTTCAAGCAAAATTAAATATCTTTTAAAATTACGATTTTGCCCCTATAGTATAAAAACTGAGTATTTGTCGAAAAATACACCATAACTCTTACACCGTTGGTTAGAACACTTTGAAATTCGTAGCTTATCACTAAATTAATGTGTGGAATCTACTGTAAAAATTTCAAGGAAAATTAAATATCTTGAAAAATTACGATTTTGCCCCTATAGGATAAAAACTGAGTATTTGTCGAAAAATACACCATAACTCTTACACCGTTGGTCAGAAAACTTTGAAATTCGTAGTATATCACTAGAATAATGTGTGGAATCTGCTATAAAAATTTCAAGTAAAATTAAATATCTTGAAAAATTACGATTTTGCCCCTATAGGATAAAAACTGAGTATTTGTCGAAAAATACACCATAACTCTTACACCGTTGGTCAGAACACTTTGAAATTCCTAGCTTATCACTAAATTAATGTGTGGAATCTACTGTAAAAATATCAAGCAGAATTAAATATCTTGAAAAATTACGATTTTGCCCCTATAGGATAAAAAACTGAGTATTTGTCGAAAAATACACCATAACTCTTACACCGTTGGTCAGAACACTTTGAAATTCGTTCCTTATCACTAAAATAATGTGAGGAATCTACTGTAAAAATTTCAAGAAAAATTAAATATCTTTAAAAATTACGATTTTGCCCCTATAGGATAAAAACTGAGTATTTGTCGAAAAATACACCATAACTCTTACACGGTTGGTCAGAAAACTTTGAAATTCGTAGTATATCACTAGAATAATGAGTGGAATCTGCTATAAAAATTTCAAGCAAAATTAAATATCTTGAAAAATTACGATTTTGCCCCTATAGGATAAAAACTGAGTATTTGTCGAAAAATACACCATAACTCTTACACCGTTGTTCAGATCACTCTGAAATTCGTAGGTTATCACTAAAATAATGTGTGGAATCTACTGTAAAAATTTCAAGCAAAATTAAATATCTTGAAAAATTACGATTTTGCCCCTATAGGATAAAAACTGAGTATTTGTCGAAAAATACACCATAACTCTTACATCGTTGGTCAGAAAACTTTGAAATTCATAGTATATCACTAGAATAATGTGTGGAATCTACTATAAAAATTTCAAGTAAAATTAAATATCTTGAAAAATTACGCTTTTGCCCCTATTGGATAAAAACTGAGTATTTGTTGAAAAATACACCATAACTCTTACACCGTTGGTCAGAACACTTTGAAATTCCTAGCTTATCACTAAATTAATGTGTGGAATCTACTGTAAAAATTTCAAGCAAAATTAAAAATCTTGAAAAATTACGATTTTGCCCCTATAGGATAAAAACTGAGTATTTGTCGAAAAATACACCATAACTCTTACACCGTTGGTCAGAACGCTTTGAAATTCGTAGCTAATCTCTAAAATAATGTGTGGAATCTACTGTAAAAATTTAAAGCAAAATTTAAAATCTTGAAAAATTACGATTTTGCCCCTATAGGATAAAAACTGAGTATTTGTCGAAAAATACACCATAACTCTTACACCGTTGTTCAGATCACTCTGAAATTCGTAGGTTATCACTAAAATAATGTGTGGAATCTACTGTAAAAATTTCAAGCAAAATTAAATATCTTGAAAAATTACGATTTTGCCCCTATAGGATAAAAACTGAGTATTTGTCGAAAAATACACCATAACTCTTACACCGTTGTTCAGATCACTCTGAAATTCGTAGGTTATCACTAAAATAATGTGTGGAATCTACTGTAAAAATTTCAAGCAAAATTAAATATCTTGAAAAATTACGATTTTGCCCCTATAGGATAAAAACTGAGTATTTGTCGAAAAATACACCATAACTCTTACACCGTTGGTCAGAACGCTTTGAAATTCGTAGCTAATCTCTAAAATAATGTGTGGAATCTACTGTAAAAATTTCAAGCAAAATTAAATATCTTGAAAAATTACGATTTTGCCCCTATAGGATAAAAACTGAGTATTTGTCGAAAAATACACCATAACTCTTACACCGTTCTTCAGATCACTCTGAAATTCGTAGGTTATCACTAAAATAATGTGTGGAATCTACTGTAAAAATTTCAAGCAAAATTAAATATCTTGAAAAATTACGATTTTGCCCCTATAGGATAAAAACTGAGTATTTGTCGAAAAATACACCATAACTCTTACACCGTTGGTCAGAAAACTTTGAAATTCGTAGTATATCACTAGAATAATGTGTGGAATCTACTATAAAAATTTCAAGTAAAATTAAATATCTTGAAAAATTACGCTTTTGCCCCTATTGGATAAAAACTGAGTATTTGTTGAAAAATACACCATAACTCTTACACCGTTGGTCAGAACACTTTGAAATTCCTAGCTTATCACTAAATTAATGTGTGGAATCTACTGTAAAAATTTCAAGCAAAATTAAAAATCTTGAAAAATTACGATTTTGCCCCTATAGGATAAAAACTGAGTATTTGTCGAAAAATACACCATAACTCTTACACCGTTGGTCAGAACGCTTTGAAATTCGTAGCTAATCTCTAAAATAATGTGTGGAATCTACTGTAAAAATTTAAAGCAAAATTAAATATCTTGAAAAATTACGATTTTGCCCCTATAGGATAAAAACTGAGTATTTGTCGAAAAATACACCATAACTCTTACACCGTTGTTCAGATCACTCTGAAATTCGTAGGTTATCACTAAAATAATGTGTGGAATCTACTGTAAAAATTTCAAGCAAAATTAAATATCTTGAAAAATTACGATTTTGCCCCTATAGGATAAAAACTGAGTATTTGTCGAAAAATACACCATAACTCTTACACCGTTGGTCAGACCACTTTGAAATTCCTAGCTTATCACTAAATTAATGTGTGGAATCTACTGTAAAAATTTCAAGCAAAATTAAATATCTTGAAAAATTACGATTTTGCCCCTATAGGATAAAAACTGAGTATTTGTCGAAAAATACACCATAACTCTCACACCGTAGGTCAGAACACTTTGAAATTCGTTTCTTATCACTAAAATAATGTGTGGAATTTACTGTAAAAATTTCAAGAAAAATTAAATATCTTGAAAAATTACGATTTTGCCCCTATAGGATAAAAACTGAGTATTTGTCGAAAAATACACCATAACTCTCACACCGTAGGTCAGAACACTTTGAAATTCGTTTCTTATCACTAAAATAATGTGTGGAATCTACTGTAAAAATTTCAAGAAAAATTAAATATCTTGAAAAATTACGATTTTGCCCCTATAGGATAAAAACTGAGTATTTGTCGATAAATACACCATAACTCTTATACCGTTTCTCAGAACACTTTGAAATTCGTAGCTTATCACTAAAATAATGTGTGGAATCTACTGTACAAATTTCAATCAAAATTAAATATCATGAAAAATTACGATTTTGCCCCTATAGGATAAAAGCTGAGTATTTGTCGAAAAATACACCATAACTCTAACACCGTTTGTCAGAATACTTAGAAATTTGTAACTTATCACTTATATAATGTGTGGAATCTACAATAATAATTTCAATCAAAATTAAATATCATGAAAAATTACGATTTTGCCCCTATAGGATAAAAACTGAGTATTTGTTGAAAAATACACCATAACTCTTACACCGTTGGTCAGAACACTTTGAAATTCCTAGCTTATCACTAAATTAATGTGTGGAATCTACTGTAAAAATTTCAAACAAAATTAAAAATCTTGAAAAATTACGATTTTGCCCCTATAGGATAAAAACTGAGTATTTGTCGAAAAATACACCATAACTCTTACACCGTTGGTCAGAACGCTTTGAAATTCGTAGCTAATCTCTAAAATAATGTGTGGAATCTACTGTAAAAATTTAAAGCAAAATTAAATATCTTGAAAAATTACGATTTTGCCCCTATAGGATAAAAACTGAGTATTTGTCGAAAAATACACCATAACTCTTACACCGTTGTTCAGATCACTCTGAAATTCGTAGGTTATCACTAAAATAATGTGTGGAATCTACTGTAAAAATTTCAAGCAAAATTAAATATCTTGAAAAATTACGATTTTGCCCCTATAGGATAAAAACTGAGTATTTGTCGAAAAATACACCATAACTCTTACACCGTTTGTCAGAACTCTTTGAAATTCATAGCTTATCACTAAAATAATGTGTGGAATCTACTGTAAAAATTTCAAGCAAAATTAAATATCTTGAAAAATTACGATTTTGCCCCTATAGGATAAAAACTGACTATTTGTCGAAAATACACCATAACTCTTTCACCGTTGGTCAGAACACTTTGAAATTCATAGCTTATCACTAAAATAATGTGTGGAATCTACTGTTAAAATTTCAAGCAAAATTAAATATCTTTAAAAATTACGATTTTGCCCCTATAGTATAAAAACTGAGTATTTGTCGAAAAATACACCATAACTCTTACACCGTTGGTTAGAACACTTTGAAATTCGTAGCTTATCACTAAATTAATGTGTGGAATCTACTGTAAAAATTTCAAGGAAAATTAAATATCTTGAAAAATTACGATTTTGCCCCTATAGGATAAAAACTGAGTATTTGTCGAAAAATACACCATAACTCTTACACCGTTGGTCAGAAAACTTTGAAATTCGTAGTATATCACTAGAATAATGTGTGGAATCTGCTGTTAAAATTTCAAGCAAAATTAAATATCTTGAAAAATTACGATTTTGCCCCTATAGGATAAAAAACTGAGTATTTATCGAAAAATACACCATAACTCTTACACCGTTGGTCAGAACACTTTGAAATTCCTAGCTTATCACTAAATTAATGTGTGGAATCTACTGTAAAAATATCAAGCAGATTAAATATCTTGAAAAATTACGATTTTGCCCCTATAGGATAAAAAACTGAGTATTTATCGAAAAATACACCATAACTCTTACACCGTTGGTCAGAACACTTTGAAATTCGTTCCTTATCACTAAAATAATGTGAGGAATCTACTGTAAAAATTTCAAGGAAAATTAAATATCTTGAAAAATTACGATTTTGCCCCTATAGGATAAAAACTGAGTATTTGTCGAAAAATACACCATAACTCTTACACCGTTGGTCAGAAAACTTTGAAATTCGTAGTATATCACTAGAATAATGTGTGGAATCTACTATAAAAATTTCAAGTAAAATTAAATATCTTGAAAAATTACGATTTTGCCCCTATAGGATAAAAACTGAGTATTTGTTGAAAAATACACCATAACTCTTACACCGTTGGTCAGAACACTTTGAAATTCCTAGCTTATCACTAAATTAATGTGTGGAATCTACTGTAAAAATTTCAAGCAAAATTAAATATCTTGAAAAATTACGATTTTGCCCCTATAGGATAAAAACTGAGTATTTGTCGAAAAATACACCATAACTCTTACACCGTTGGTCAGAACGCTTTGAAATTCGTAGCTAATCTCTAAAATAATGTGTGGAATCTACTGTAAAAATTTAAAGCAAAATTAAATATCTTGAAAAATTACGATTTTGCCCCTATAGGATAAAAACTGAGTATTTGTCGAAAAATACACCATAACTCTTACACCGTTGGTCAGAACACTTTGAAGTTCGTTCTTTATCACTAAAATAATGTGTGGAATCTACTGTAAAAATTTCAAGCAAAATTAAATATCTTGAAAAATTACGATTTTACCCCTATAGGATAAAAACTGAGTATTTGTCGAAAAATACACCATAACTCTTACACCGTTGGTCAGAACGCTTTGAAATTCGTAGCTAATCTCTAAAATAATGTGTGGAATCTACTGTAAAAATTTAAAGCAAAATTAAATATCTTGAAAAATTACGATTTTGCCCCTATAGGATAAAAACTTGAGTATTCGTCGAAAAATACACCATAACTCTTTACACCGTTGGTCAGAACACTTTGAAATTCGTTCCTTATCACTAATATTTAATAACGTGTAGTGGAATCTACTGTAAAAATTTCAAGCAAAATTAAATATCTTGAAAAATTACGATTTTGCCCCTATAGGATAAAAAACTGAGTATTTGTCGAAAAATACACCATAACTCTCACACCGTTGGTCAGAACACTTTGAAGTTCGTTCCTTATCACTAAAATAATGTGTGGAATCTACTGTAAAAATTTCAAGCAAAAACTAAATATCTTGAAAAATTACGATTTTGCCCCTATAGGATAAAAACTGATTATTTGTCGAAAAATACACCATAACGTCTTACACCGTTGGTCAGAACACTTTGAAATTCGTTCCTTATCACTAAAATAATGTGTGGAATCTACTGTAAAAATTTCAAGCAAAAATTAAATATCTTGAAAAATTACGATTTTGCCCCCTATAGGATAAAAACTGAGTATTTGTCGAAAAATACACCATAACTCTCACACCGTTGGTCAGAACACTTTGAAATTCGTTCCTTATCACTAAAATAATGTGTGGAATCTACTGTAAAAATTTCAAGAAAAATTAAATATCCTGAAAAATTACGATTTTGCCCCTATAGGATAAAAACTAAGTATTTGTCGAAAAATACACCATAACTCTTACACCGTTGGTCAGAACACTTTGAAATTCGTAGCTTATCACTAAAATAATGTGTTGGAATCTACTGTAAAAATTTCAAGCAAAATTAAATATCTTGAAAAATTACGATTTTGCCCCCTATAGGATAAAAACTGAGTATTTGTCGAAATATACACCATAACTCTTACGCCGTTGGTCAGAACACTTTGAAATTCGTTCCTTATCACTAAACTAATGTGAGGGAATCTACTGTAAAAATTTCAAGAAAAATTAAATATCTTTAAAAATTACGATTTTTGCCCCTATAGGATAAAAAACTGAGTATTTGTCGAAAAATACACCATAACTCTTACACCGTTTGTCAGAACACTTTGAAATTCGTAGCTTATCACTAAAATAATGTGTGGAATGTACTGTAAAAATTTCAAGCAAAATTAAAATATCATGAAAAATACGATTTTGCCCCTATAGGATAAAAAACTGAGTATTTGTCGAAAAAATACACCATAACTCTTACACCGTTGGTCAGAACACTTTGAAATTCGTTCCTTATCACTAAAATAATGTGTGGAATCTACTGTAAAAATTTCAAGAAAAACTAAATATCTTGAAAAATTACGATTTTGCCCCTATAGGATAAAAACTGAGTATTTGTCGAAAAATACACCATAACTCTCACACCGTTGGTCAGAACAATTAGAAATTCGTAACTTATCACTAAAATAATGTGTTGAATCTACTGTAAAAATTTCATACAAAATTAAATATGTTGAAAAATTAAGATTTTGCCCCCTATAGGAGATAAAAACTGAGTATTTGTCGATAAATACGCCATAACTCTTACACCGTTGGTCAGAACACTTTGAAATTCGTTCCTTATCACTAAAATAATGTGTGGAATCTACTGTAAAAATTTCAAGCAAAATTAAATATCTTGAAAAATTACGATTTTGCCCCTATAGGATAAAAACTGAGTATTTGTCGAAAAATACACCATAACTCTCACACCGTTGGTCAGAACACTTTGAAATTCGTTCCTTATCACTAAAATCTACTGTAAAAATTTCAAGAAAAACTAAATATCTTGAAAAATTACGATTTTGCCCCTAGAGGATAAAAACTGAGTATTTGTCGAAAAATACACCATAACTCTTACACCGTTGGTCAGAACACTTTGAAATTCGTAGTATATCACTAGAATAATGTGTGGGAATCTACTATAAAAATTTCAAGCAAAATTAAATATCTTGCAAAATTACGATTTTGCCCCTATAGGATAAAAACTGAGTATTTGTCGAAAAATACACCATAACTCTTACACCGTTTGTCAGAACACTTTGGAATTCGTAGCTTATCACTAAAATAATGTGTGGAATGTACTGTAAAAATTTCAAGCAAAATAAAATATCATGAAAAATACGATTTTGCCCCTATAGGAAAAAAACTGAGTATTTATCGAAAAATACACCATAACTCATTCACCGTTGGTCAGAACACTTTGAAATTCATAGCTTATCACTAAAATAATGTGTGGAATCTACTGTTAAAATTTCAAGTAAAATAAAATATCTTGAAAAATTACGATTTTGCCCCTATAGTATAAAAACTGAGTATTTGTCGAAAAATACACCATAACTCTTACACCGTTGGTCAGAACACTTTGAAATTCGTAGCTTATCACTAAATTAATGTGTGGAATCTACTGTAAAAATTTCAAGCAAAATTAAATATCTTGAAAAATTACGATTTTGCCCCTATAGGATAAAAACTGAGTATTTGTCGAAAAATACACCATAACTCTCACACCGTTGGTCAGAACACTTTGAAATTCGTTCCTTATCACTAAAATAATGTGTGGAATCTACTGTAAAAATTTCAAGAAAAATTAAATATCCTGAAAAATTACGATTTTGCCCCTATAGGATAAAAACTAAGTATTTGTCGAAAAATACACCATAACTCTTACACCGTTGGTCAGAACACTTTGAAATTCGTAGCTTATCACTAAAATAATGTGTGGAATCTACTGTAAAAATTTCAAGCAAAATTAAATATCTTGAAAAATTACGATTTTGCCCCTATAGGATAAAAACTGAGTATTTGTCGAAATATACACCATAACTCTTACGCCGTTGGTCAGAACACTTTGAAATTCGTTCCTTATCACTAAACTAATGTGAGGAATCTACTGTAAAAATTTCAAGAAAAATTAAATATCTTTAAAAATTACGATTTTGCCCCTATAGGATAAAAACTGAGTATTTGTCGAAAAATACACCATAACTCTTACACCGTTTGTCAGAACACTTTGAAATTCGTAGCTTATCACTAAAATAATGTGTGGAATGTACTGTAAAAATTTCAAGCAAAATTAAATATCATGAAAAATACGATTTTGCCCCTATAGGATAAAAACTGAGTATTTGTCGAAAAATACACCATAACTCTTACACCGTTGGTCAGAACACTTTGAAATTCGTTCCTTATCACTAAAATAATGTGTGGAATCTACTGTAAAAATTTCAAGAAAAACTAAATATCTTGAAAAATTACGATTTTGCCCCTATAGGATAAAAACTGAGTATTTGTCGAAAAATACACCATAACTCTCACACCGTTGGTCAGAACAATTAGAAATTCGTAACTTATCACTAAAATAATGTGTTGAATCTACTGTAAAAATTTCATACAAAATTAAATATGTTGAAAAATTAAGATTTTGCCCCTATAGGATAAAAACTGAGTATTTGTCGATAAATACGCCATAACTCTTACACCGTTGGTCAGAACACTTTGAAATTCGTTCCTTATCACTAAAATAATGTGTGGAATCTACTGTAAAAATTTCAAGCAAAATTAAATATCTTGAAAAATTACGATTTTGCCCCTATAGGATAAAAACTGAGTATTTGTCGAAAAATACACCATAACTCTCACACCGTTGGTCAGAACACTTTGAAATTCGTTCCTTATCACTAAAATCTACTGTAAAAATTTCAAGAAAAACTAAATATCTTGAAAAATTACGATTTTGCCCCTAGAGGATAAAAACTGAGTATTTGTCGAAAAATACACCATAACTCTTACACCGTTGGTCAGAACACTTTGAAATTCGTAGTATATCACTAGAATAATGTGTGGAATCTACTATAAAAATTTCAAGCAAAATTAAATATCTTGCAAAATTACGATTTTGCCCCTATAGGATAAAAACTGAGTATTTGTCGAAAAATACACCATAACTCTTACACCGTTTGTCAGAACACTTTGGAATTCGTAGCTTATCACTAAAATAATGTGTGGAATGTACTGTAAAAATTTCAAGCAAAATAAAATATCATGAAAAATACGATTTTGCCCCTATAGGAAAAAAACTGAGTATTTATCGAAAAATACACCATAACTCATTCACCGTTGGTCAGAACACTTTGAAATTCATAGCTTATCACTAAAATAATGTGTGGAATCTACTGTTAAAATTTCAAGTAAAATAAAATATCTTGAAAAATTACGATTTTGCCCCTATAGTATAAAAACTGAGTATTTGTCGAAAAATACACCATAACTCTTACACCGTTGGTCAGAACACTTTGAAATTCGTAGCTTATCACTAAATTAATGTGTGGAATCTACTGTAAAAATTTCAAGCAAAATTAAATATCTTGAAAAATTACGATTTTGCCCCTATAGGATAATAACTGAGTATTTGTCGAAAAATACACCATAACTCTAACACAGTTTGTCAGAACACTTTGAAATTCGTAGCTTATCACTAAAATAATGTGTGGAATCTACTGTAAAAATTTCAAGCAAAATTAAATATCTTGAAAAATTACGATTTTGCCCCTATAGGACAAAAACTGAGTATTTGTCGAAAAATACACCATAACTCTTACACTGTTGGTCAGAACACTTTGAAATTCATAGCTTATCACTAAATTAATGTGTGGAATCTACTGTAAAAATTTCAAGCAAAATTAAATATCTTGAAAAATTACGATTTTGCCCCTATAGGATAAAAACTGAGTATTTGTCGAAAAATACACCATAACTCTTACACCGTTCGTCAGAACACTTTGAAATTCGTAGCTTATCACTAAAATAATGTGTGGAATCTACTGTAAAAATTTCAAGCAAAATTAAATATCTTGAAAAATTACGATTTTGCCCCTATAGGATAAAAACTGAGTATTTGTCGAGAAATACACCATAACTCTTACACCGTTGGTCAGAACACTTTGAAATTCGTAACTTATCACTAAAATAATGTGTTGAATCTACTGTAAAAATTTCATACAAAATTAAATATGTTGAAAAATTAAGATTTTGCCCCTATAGGATAAAAACTGAGTATTTGTCGAAAAATACACCATAACTCTTACACCGTTGGTCAGAACACTTTGAAATTCGTAGCTTATCACTAAAATAATGTGTGGATTCTACTGTAAAAATTTCATGCAAAATTAAATATCTTGAAAAATTACGATTTTGCCCTTATAGAATAAAAACTGAGTATTTGTCGAAAAATACACCATAACTCTTTCACCGTTGGTCAGAACACTTTGAAATTAGTAATTTATCACTAAAATAATGTGTTGAATCTACTGTAAAAATTTCATACAAAATTAAATATGTTGAAAAATTAAGATTTTGCCCCTATAGGATAAAAACTGAGTATTTGTCGATAAATACACCATAACTCTTATACCGTTTCTCAGAACACTTTGAAATTCGTTCCTTATCACTAAAATAATGTGTGGAATCTACTGTAAAAATTTCAAACAAAATTAAATATCTTGAAAAATTACGATTTTGCCCCTATAGGATAAAAACTGAGTATTTGTCGAAAAATACACAATAACTCTTACACCGTTGGTCAGAACACTTTGAAATTCGTAGCATATCACTAGAATAATGTATGGAATCTACTATAAAAATTTCAAGCAAAATTAAATATGTTGAAAAATTACGATTTTGCCCCTATAGGATAAAAACTGAGTATTTGTCGAAAAATACACCATAACTCTTACACCGTTGGTCAGAACACTTTGAAATTCGTTCCTTATCACTAAAATAATGTGTGGAATCTACTGTAAAAATTTCAAGCAAAATTAAATATCTTGAAAAATTACGATTTTGCCCCTATAGGATAAAAACTGAGTATTTGTCGAAAAATACACCATAACTCTTACACCGTTGATCAGAACGCTTTGAAATTCGTAGCTAATCTCTAAAATAATGTGTGGAATCTACTGTAAAAATTTAAAGCAAAATTAAATATCTTGAAAAATTACGATTTTGCCCCTATAGGATAAAAACTGAGTATTTGTCGAAAAATACACCATAACTCTTACACCGTTGTTCAGATCACTTTGAAATTCGTAGGTTATCACTAAAATAATGTGTGGAATCTACTGTAAAAATTTCAAGCAAAATTAAATATCTTGAAAAATTACGATTTTGCCCCTATAGGATAAAAACTGAGTATTCGTCGAAAAATACACCATAACTCTTACACCGTTTGTCAGAACTCTTTGAAATTCGTAGCTTATCACTAAAATAATGTGTGGAATCTACTGTAAAAATTTCAAGCAAAATTAAATATCTTGAAAAATTACGATTTTGCCCCTATAGGATAAAAACTGACTATTTATCGAAAAATACACCATAACTCTTTCACCGTTGGTCAGAACACTTTGAAATTCATAGCTTATCACTAAAATAATGTGAGGAATCTACTGTTAAAATTTCAAGTAAAATTAAATATCTTGAAAAATTACGATTTTGCCCCTATAGTATAAAAACTGAGTATTTGTCGAAAAATACACCATAACTCTTACACCGTTGGTCAGAACACTTTGAAATTCGTAGCTTATCACTAAATTAATGTGTGGAATCTACTGTAAAAATTTCAAGCAAAATTAAATATCTTGAAAAATTACGATTTTGCCCCTATAGGATAAAAACTGAGTATTTGTCGAAAAATACACCATAACTCTTACACAGTTTGTCAGAACACTTTGAAATTCGTAGCTTATCACTAAAATAATGTGTGGAATCTACTGTAAAAATTTCAAGCAAAATTTAATATCTTGAAAAATTACGATTTTGCCCCTATAGGACAAAAACTGAGTATTTGTCGAAAAATACACCATAACTCTTACACCGTTGGTCAGAACACTTTGAAATTCGTAGCTTATCACTAAATTAATGTGTGGAATCTACTGTAAAAATTTCAAGCAAAATTAAATATCTTGAAAAATTACAATTTTGCCCCTATAGGATAAAAACTGAGTATTTGTCGAAAAATACACCATAACTCTTACACAGTTGGTCAGAACACTTTGAAATTCGTAGCTTATCACTAAAATATTGTGTGGAATCTACTGTAAAAATTTCAAGGAAAAATAAATATCTTGAAAAATTACGATTTTGCCCCTATAGGATAAAAACTGAGTATTTGTTGAAAAATACACCATAACTCTTACACCGTTGGTCAGAACACTTTGAAATTCCTAGCTTATCACTAAATTAATGTGTGGAATCTACTGTAAAAATTTCAAGCAAAATTAAATATCTTGAAAAATTACGATTTTGCCCCTATAGGATAAAAACTGAGTATTTGTCGAAAAATACACCATAACTCTTACACCGTTTGTCAGAACTCTTTGAAATTCGTAGCTTATCACTAAAATAATGTGTGGAATCTACTATAAAAATTTCAAGCAAAATTAAATATCTTGAAAAATTACGATTTTGCCCCTATAGGATAAAAACTGACTATTTGTCGAAAAATACACCATAACTCTTTCACCGTTGGTCAGAACACTTTGAAATTCATAGCTTATCACTAAAATAATGTGTGGAATCTACTGTAAAAATTTCAAGCAAAATTAAATATCTTGAAAAATTACGATTTTGCCCCTATAGGATAAAAACTGAGTATTTGTCGAAAAATACACCATAACTCTTACACCGTTGATCAGAACGCTTTGAAATTCGTAGCTAATCTCTAAAATAATGTGTGGAATCTACTGTAAAAATTTAAAGCAAAATTAAATATCTTGAAAAATTACGATTTTGCCCCTATAGGATAAAAACTGAGTATTTGTCGAAAAATACACCATAACTCTTACACCGTTGTTCAGATCACTTTGAAATTCGTAGGTTATCACTAAAATAATGTGTGGAATCTACTGTAAAAATTTCAAGCAAAATTAAATATCTTGAAAAATTACGATTTTGCCCCTATAGGATAAAAACTGAGTATTTGTCGAAAAATACACCATAACTCTTACACCGTTTGTCAGAACTCTTTGAAATTCGTAGCTTATCACTAAAATAATGTGTGGAATCTACTGTAAAAATTTCAAGCAAAATTAAATATCTTGAAAAATTACGATTTTGCCCCTATAGGATAAAAACTGACTATTTATCGAAAAATACACCATAACTCTTTCACCGTTGGTCAGAACACTTTGAAATTCATAGCTTATCACTAAAATAATGTGTGGAATCTACTGTTAAAATTTCAAGTAAAATTAAATATCTTGAAAAATTACGATTTTGCCCCTATAGTATAAAAACTGAGTATTTGTCGAAAAATACACCATAACTCTTACACCGTTGGTCAGAACACTTTGAAATT
>JAPYKT020000050.1:1922500-1931673 GCA_028749325.2 Caryopteris x clandonensis | reverse complement strand
ACCCTAAACCCTAAACCCTAAACCCTAAACCCTAAACCCTAAACCCTAAACCCTAAACCCTAAACCCTAAACCCTAAACCCTAAACCCTAAACCCTAAACCCTAAACCCTAAACCCTAAACCCTAAACCCTAAACCCTAAACCCTAAACCCTAAACCCTAAACCCTAAACCCTAAACCCTAAACCCTAAACCCTAAACCCTAAACCCTAAACCCTAAACCCTAAACCCTAAACCCTAAACCCTAAACCCTAAACCCTAAACCCTAAACCCTAAACCCTAAACCCTAAACCCTAAACCCTAAACCCTAAACCCTAAACCCTAAACCCTAAACCCTAAACCCTAAACCCTAAACCCTAAACCCTAAACCCTAAACCCTAAACCCTAAACCCTAAACCCTAAACCCTAAACCCTAAACCCTAAACCCTAAACCCTAAACCCTAAACCCTAAACCCTAAACCCTAAACCCTAAACCCTAAACCCTAAACCCTAAACCCTAAACCCTAAACCCTAAACCCTAAACCCTAAACCCTAAACCCTAAACCCTAAACCCTAAACCCTAAACCCTAAACCCTAAACCCTAAACCCTAAACCCTAAACCCTAAACCCTAAACCCTAAACCCTAAACCCTAAACCCTAAACCCTAAACCCTAAACCCTAAACCCTAAACCCTAAACCCTAAACCCTAAACCCTAAACCCTAAACCCTAAACCCTAAACCCTAAACCCTAAACCCTAAACCCTAAACCCTAAACCCTAAACCCTAAACCCTAAACCCTAAACCCTAAACCCTAAACCCTAAACCCTAAACCCTAAACCCTAAACCCTAAACCCTAAACCCTAAACCCTAAACCCTAAACCCTAAACCCTAAACCCTAAACCCCAAACCCCAAACCCTAAACCCCAAACCCCAAACCCCAAACCCCAAACCCCAAACCCCAAACCCCAAACCCCAAACCCCAAACCCCAAACCCCAAACCCCAAACCCCAAACCCTAAACCCTAAACCCTAAACCCTAAACCCTAAACCCTAAACCCTAAACCCCAAACCCCAAACCCTAAACCCCAAACCCCAAACCCCAAACCCCAAACCCCAAACCCCAAACCCCAAACCCCAAACCCCAAACCCCAAACCCCAAACCCCAAACCCTAAACCCCAAACCCTAAACCCTAAACCCTAAACCCTAAACCCTAAACCCTAAACCCTAAACCCTAAACCCTAAACCCTAAACCCTAAACCCTAAACCCTAAACCCTAAACCCTAAACCCTAAACCCTAAACCCTAAACCCTAAACCCTAAACCCTAAACCCTAAACCCTAAACCCTAAACCCTAAACCCTAAACCCTAAACCCTAAACCCTAAACCCTAAACCCTAAACCCTAAACCCTAAACCCTAAACCCTAAACCCTAAACCCTAAACCCTAAACCCTAAACCCTAAACCCTAAACCCTAAACCCTAAACCCTAAACCCTAAACCCTAAACCCTAAACCCTAAACCCTAAACCCTAAACCCTAAACCCTAAACCCTAAACCCTAAACCCTAAACCCTAAACCCTAAACCCTAAACCCT
Organism: Caryopteris x clandonensis; assembly: GCA_028749325.2. Taxonomy (NCBI): domain Eukaryota; kingdom Viridiplantae; phylum Streptophyta; class Magnoliopsida; order Lamiales; family Lamiaceae; genus Caryopteris; species Caryopteris x clandonensis. Next base: position 1,930,107 of record JAPYKT020000050.1, on the reverse strand, counting down.
AAACCCTAAACCCTAAACCCTAAACCCTAAACCCTAAACCCTAAACCCTAAACCCTAAACCCTAAACCCTAAACCCTAAACCCTAAACCCTAAACCCTAAACCCTAAACCCTAAACCCTAAACCCTAAACCCTAAACCCTAAACCCTAAACCCTAAACCCTAAACCCTAAACCCTAAACCCTAAACCCTAAACCCTAAACCCTAAACCCTAAACCCTAAACCCTAAACCCTAAACCCTAAACCCTAAACCCTAAACCCTAAACCCTAAACCCTAAACCCTAAACCCTAAACCCTAAACCCTAAACCCTAAACCCTAAACCCTAAACCCTAAACCCTAAACCCTAAACCCTAAACCCTAAACCCTAAACCCTAAACCCTAAACCAAACCAAACCAAAAACCCTAAACCCTAAACCAAAAATTTTTCCACTCTCTAAAATTTCTCTCTGCCTTCTCTCTAAAAATTTTTTCTCTCTCTAAAAAAAAAAAAAAATTAGAAAAAAAAATTAAAAAAAAAAACCGAAAATAGTGTGAGAAAGGAACAATTTTCACACACACACACGCACTTCTCTCTAAAAATAACCGTTTTCTCTCTCTAAATTTTTTCGAAAAATTGGTTGGAACCGCTCCAAACGGTTACTGTTCGTGGCAGGAAATTAGGACTGCCGCTCGCCGGCGATGGCAGCGGATTGAAGATGAGTGACCGAAGTACGCGGGGGCAGACTCGAGCGGGAAAGCGACCAGCGATTCCTGCTGTGGAAGTTTCAATCGCACCGCAAGTCCGAGGCGCCGAGGCTGCTCTGATGGCGAAGTTAAATCGTGGAGCTGCGAGGGGAAAAATCACTGAAAATCAAGAGGAACAGGCGAGAAAAGAGCCTAATGTGGTTGCGTGCGGGGGGAAGCGCAGGAAGGAAGAGTTCGTTGAGATGACGCGGAGGACGGAGGAAGGAAACACTGTGGAAATTGAAAGTCGACAAAATTCAGAGGAAAGTTGCGACGGGAGTGGACGTGAGATGCTGGTGCAGAGCGAAATCGCAACAGTGACGGGAGAGCATGGAAATGAGGATCCTGAAGAGATTGGGACGGTGAGTGGCGACTGTGCGAGACTAGTGGAGTTGCCTGCGGAAATCTCCAGGAGAGGGAACGTGAAAGGGAAATCAGTCAATGGTGAAGATGCGATCCAAAGTAGAGCGATACTGGAGGAGAAGGCGGAGAGAGAGGCTGAACGAGCGACATCGCAGGCACGAATATTGGAAAGTGAAGGAGACATAATGCTGGATAAAACCGCTGCTGGAGTAAGAGGAAATTTGGAAATAGAGTGCAGGAGGACCGTGTGCCCTAAAATTTCCGAAACTTTGGAAGATCACGATGGAGTAAGGATGACAGCAAACCAAAAATCCCCAGGGGTTGGGACACATCGATGGGCACAATTAGATGAACAAAATGTGGGGGAGAGTTGCGTGGGAAAATCGAATTCAACGCAGAGAGAGAAAAAGGATGCTGATCCTGAAATCGCAACTGGAGATGCTCCGGTTGAGGCGAGGGTCGACCTGACAGAGAAAAGGCAGGAAACTGGCCATGAAAACACAAGGAAATCATTTGCTGAAATACTCAAGGGCGGGATCGGACAGCCACAACAGACGCAACAAAATAGAGCTTCATTCCCATATATGTTTGACCATAAGGTATGTCCGCTGGGCTCAATTACTAAGACTGAAGATAATGTGATAGTAGCTTTTAATTCTGATGAGATAACCTTGATAGCTGATAAATGTAAGAATCATTTAGTTGGAAAGTTCTCGCACGCAATACCAACACCTAGGCAAATTATCGGTGCATTGGATAGGATGAAATTTGTAGGGGAATATAGTTGGAGTTTTATCAATCGATCGCATATTGTGATCCGATTGAGCGAAGGGGTGGATTTTGTTCGGTTATGGACGGGAATGAGGTGGAACATCAGCGGCTGTCCGATGAGAATTTTTAAATGGACGCCAGACTTTGATCCTCGATTTGAGGCGGATGTCGTTCCGGTGTGGTGCAGATTGCCAGAGCTGCCAATACACCTATATGATAGAGACGCATTGTTCACAATAGCATCTGCAATTGGCAAGCCACTGCAGGTGGATATTCCAACAGGTCAACGATCGCGATTGGCATTTGCAAGAGTATGTGTTGAGATAAGGTTAACAGAACATAGAATGGAGGAAATCACTTTAGATCTAAAGGGGAGACGAGTCAGACAGAGGGTTATCTACGAAAATTTACCGGTGTACTGCAAGGCGTGCTGTCATGTCGGTCATTTAGAGGAAGCGTGCTATATTGTGGGAAATAAAAGCAAGCCGACAGAGAGGCAAAAAAGAGGCCCAGATGTGAAAAGGAGAATCTGGACTAGGGAGCAGGGGAGGGAAAGGCCTGAGGAATCTGATAGAGGAGGGATCCAATTGAGGGAAAAAGAAGCAGGGGAGGAAGACTGGAATATTATGGGTAGAAAGGATGCAGAGATTGTTGCGAGGGATACAGAAGGGGAGGGGCTGGTATCTGATAATGGGAATCTCACTAACGCAATAATGGAAGGAATTAGGGGGCGAGAAGGACAGGAAGGGTCAGGGGAAGAACTGATGGGCAATAGATCCTGGAGTGAAGATATGAGCAATGAGACGGAGGAGGAATCGGAACAGGAGTCGATAAGCAGAGCCTCAACTGAGAGTATAGAACTGGAAATTGAAGCTACGCAAGAACACCTGGAACTGGAGGAAGGGGAGATTGTGGGAGAAGTGGAACAAGAAACTATTAATGAGGAAAAGACGAACAAGGAAAGTGATGCTGAGAGGTCTAGGAGTGAGAAGGGGAGAATGGGGATGATACAGGTGAGAGAGGATCCGGCGGAAAGCGGACTGAGAGAAAATGCTGGGGATGATCCATTGAAAGTATGGCCAATAAACGTGATACCTCCTGACTCACCGGAAAGCGACTTGGGGAGGCAAAAGGCAGAACAGAAGGAAATCGAAGGTTCAGAGGAGGAAAGAGGGGAATGGAGAATAACAAGGACGTCGAGAAGGTATAAGGGGAGGAGAAAAGAGGAGCAAGGGGAGGGAGGGGAGGGAAGGGCTGGACTGAGAAGACAGACTACGAAAAAAAGAAAAAAGCCAAAGGGAAGTATGATGGGAAGAAGGGGGAGGAAAGGATCCTGCTCGGAGTAATTGATATGAATTTTATGATCTGGAATGCTCGGGGAATCTCAAATAGGAACACCCTTGAGTATATACACTCGCAGATAAAAGCTCGAAGACTAAATTTGTGTGCAATATTGGAACCAAAAGGGGATAAGAAGAAGTTGGAATACTTTGCGAGACGAATAGGACTTGCCACAGGTATTAGTAATGTGTCAGGGCATATTTGGGTTTTTGCGGACGTAAATGTCAAGTTGGCAGTCATGAAGGACACAGCACAGGCCATCCATGTTAAAATACACGCTCCAAATTTAGAGGAGCCAATTTTTGGTACGTTTATCTATGCCAAATGCGATAGAAATTTAAGGAGGGACCTATGGGACACAATGAGGGAATTGGCCGAACAGATGGCAGGCAAACCTTGGCTCACTGGAGGTGACTTTAATATTTTTCTCTTTGACCATGAGAGGGAGGGTAGCACGGTAAATAGAGGAAGTGAAATGTTAGATTTTGGATATGCTGTGGCAGATTGTGGGTTAGTTGATTTGGGGTATGAGGGATCTAAATTTACTTGGGAACGTAAAGGGCTACGAGAGAGACTTGACCGGGTTATGGTGAATGATAAATGGGCAGACACTTTTACAAGAAGTAGAGTCTTACATCTTCCGAGGTTCCTGTCAGACCACGCCCCGATCGTGATAGAAGGATGTTTTACAGAAGATGTCAAACGATCAACATTTCGCTTTCAAAATATGTGGGTCCGGAGCTACTCGTTCATGAGGATTGTGCAGGAGGCATGGAAAGAAGATACGGGAACACACGGGATGTACAATCTTCAAATGAAATTAAAAAGGGTGAAGCATCATCTTAAAGTATGGAACTGGGGAACGTTTGGGAACATCTTTGTGAAATTAAAAGAAGCACAGACCCGGCATGAGGTGGCGCAGAGGGCATATGACGATAACCCGAGCCCGGGCCATAGGGCTGAACTACATCGTAGGTATGCGGAATACTTGTTAACTCAGCGGATTGAGGAGGACTACTGGAGACAGAAGGCAGCGGTTAAATGGGTGGTTGAGGGAGAGCGCAATACGAAATTTTTCCAAGGAATTGTAAAACAAAAACGATGCAAATCTTTTATTCACTCGATTGAGGATAGAGGAAAGATATTAAGAGATCAGGAGGAAATTCGAAAATCGGCGGCGGATTACTTCCAAGGACTGCTTGAGGCAGAGGGGAATAACAGAGAAATAGAATATAGTTGGATACCCCAAGGTAGCGAAATGGAAGGCATGGTATCGATGTGCAGCGCACCGACGCCGGAAGAAATTCGAGAGGCTGTCTTTAATATCGACCCGGCAAGTACTTCAGGGCCTGATGGATTTCCGTCGCTGTTTTACCAAAAATGCTGGGATATTGTTGGGGTAGATGTGGTGGAGGCTGTGAAGGACTTCTTCTCGGGAAATCCAATGCCTCGGTCATTCACTGCCACAACAATTGTTCTGATACCGAAGAAAGATCATCCCAAAACGTGGGCAGAATATAGGCCTATCAGCTTATGCAATGTTACAAATAAAATAATCACAAAAATTCTCAATGACAGACTGGCTCCATACCTCCCGAAGATGATTGCACCTAACCAAAGTGGATTCGTGAAGGGACGGTTAATATCAGACAATGTTTTACTTGCACAAGAATTAATTCATGACCTCAGCTACAGGAGCAACACACCGAACCTAGTACTAAAACTGGACATGGAGAAAGCGTATGATAGGGTGAACTGGCAATTCTTGAGTGCTATATTGATACGTATGGGGTTTCCATTGAGTTGGGTTGAGCTGGTTCGAGGCTGTGTAGAAAACTGTTGGTTTACGGTTTTGGTAAATGGACAAACAGCTGGATTTTTTAAGTCAACGAGGGGGTTAAGACAAGGAGATCCTTTATCCCCTTCTTTGTTTGTGCTAGCCGCGAATTACTTATCCAAAGGATTAGAAAGATTTATTAAACGACTACCAGGCATGGCATACAACACCAGCGGACAGGGGTTCCAGGTATCACACCTTGCCTATGCTGATGATGTTATTATATTCACAAGAATTCAGCAAATTGGACTCGAGGAGCTAATGAGACTGCTGGGAAACTATTCGGAGGTCACGGGACAAAAAGTAAACAGCCAAAAAAGTTGTTTCATCTTAGCCGACAAATATGGAAGCTGCTGGGAAGAATTGGTTCAGAATATCACAGGGTTCCGCCGGGATAAACTACCTTTAACATATCTTGGTATACCGCTATATAGAGGTAATGTACGTAAGGCGTTGTTCCAGCCAATAATGCAACGAATCCTAGCCAGCATTGCAGGATGGGCACACAGGTCACTAACGTTTGGGGGCAGGCTGGCTTTAATAAAAAGTACGCTCGCGGCCATACCGATGCATGCGTTACAAGTGCTGTTGCCACCCAAAAGCACCATCCGAGAAATTGAGCAGATGCTAGCCCGATATTTTTGGGGTACAAGGGGGTCGAATAAGAAGAAGCACTGGGTAAAGTGGAGGCAAATCTGTCACCCGGTTGAGGAGGGAGGTCTTGGAATTCGGAGCATAACGGAAACAGCGCAGGCGTTTGGAATGAGAATGTGGTGGAGATTTAGAGAGGGAACTTCATTATGGGCGAGATTTTTGGAAGCAAAGTATTGCGTAAACGGACTGATTGTCCCGACGAGAGTAACGGAGAACACACATGACAGCCAGCAATGGAAACGTATGCTTCGCACACGGGAGATGGCGCAGCAACATATTTTCTGGGGTATCGGTAAAGGAAGGATAGGTTTTTGGGATGATTCATGGTTTGGCCACTGTCCGCTGATTGAGTTGGTTGAAAGTGATATTAGAGAGCAGCTGGTAGGAGGGTATGAAAGAGTGGCTGACTTCATAGAAAATGGAAGATGGAACAAAGGGAAGATGCGAGACGCCTTGGTAGCGCGGGCAGGGATACCGACCAATATCATGGAGGAAATAGTGCAAGTGCCTATCTGTTATAGTGGAGTGGATTGTATGCGATGGAAACCGGCTCGAACCGGCAACTTCTCGCTGAAAGCTGCTTGGCAATGCATCAGAAATAAAAGGCAACGTAACATGATTTTCGAAGCCATATGGTCTAAACTACTTATTCCGAATATATCGGTATTCTTGTGGAGATTACTACAACATCGAATACCGACTGAGGGATACCTCCTGGGGAAGGGATTCCAGATTGTATCAAAATGCTACTGTTGCGGGGAAACAGGGAATCACAAAGTGGAGACTACAACGCACTTGTTCTTTGAAAATACGGGAGTGAAGAAAGTATGGGCTCATTATGCCGCAAGATTCCGGACTGACCCACCAGCGACCAGCAATATAATTCTATGCCTTTCTTTTTGGAAAAATACAGGAAGAACACAAACGGAACATATGCCCTTCTTAAGTGCATGCCTGATATTATGGTTTACGTGGGCGGAGAGAAATAATGTTCGACACAGAGGAGGAAAGTTCCTAGCACAACACATCATCCAACAGGTGGACCGGTACTTGGCTAGGCTGGACAAAGCAGGGGCACTGGGAAAGAATAGGGAGATGGGGAGCTGGTTGCCTGCATGCGCCCAGAAAAACGTTGCAGAAGGCATGGATGAAAGGAGTAAAAGATGGAAAAAAGTATGCTGGAAACCACCACCAAGCAAGTGGATTAAGCTAAATACGGATGGAGCTTTTAATAAAAACACGGGACAAGCGGCAGGGGGAGGAGTTTTGAGGGATGAAAAGGGCGAGATGATTATGGCATTTCACTCGGAGCTGCGAGGGGACTCGAGCTTTGATGCAGAGTTGGAGGCAGTAAGTCTGGCGCTGCAACTAATTCCAGCTGAATATGATCACATATGGCTGGAGATGGATGCCAAAGTTGTGGTGACGCTGTTGAGGTCGAGGAACTGGGGGGCGTGGCGATCCCAACACACGCTGACTAGAATTCGGAATGTGATGAAAAGAAAACAAATCAGAATAACACACATATATCGGGAAGGAAACCGTCCGGCAGACTATATGGCGGAGCTCGGAATGATGGCGAGAGGAACGCATATCCTTCGACCACAGAATGCGTCAACATACCTGCTAGCCTTAATTCGAATGGACCAATTAGGATACCCGAACTTTCGGGTCAGTTAAAAAAAAAAAAAAGAGAGAGAGAAAAAAGAGAAAGGGAAAAGCAGGAGAGAGGGACTGCCAAAGAAAAACAGAGAAAGAAAAATGGGCCAATCCCCCAATGATGATATGGACTTGACCAAAAAAGAAGAGAGAGAAAGAGATAGGTCGGCCCTATCTGCAATGGAAGAAAGAGAGGGGGGAGAGAGAAGAGAGCAACGGCCCAATCAGTTCAGGAAGAGGAAGAGGGAACTGGGCCAAAGA
>JAPYKT020000050.1:1910000-1920000 GCA_028749325.2 Caryopteris x clandonensis | reverse complement strand
AACCCTAAACCAAAACCGAAACCAAACCAAATTTTTCCACTCTCTAAAATTTTCCTCTGACTTCTCTCTAAAAAAAAAAAAAGAAAATTTTCTCTCTCTAAAAAAAAAAAAAATTTTTTCACACAACAACATGATTTTACACACACACTAAAACGGTTTTACACACACAAAAACAGTTTTTACACGCACAAAAACGGTTATTACACACACCAGCACGTATTTTCTCTCTCTAAAAAAAAAAAATTTTTTTTGACGGTTTTGAGAGAAGTCAGCGGCATTGGGAGCGGGTAGCTGGAGCGAGGAATAGGAGCCGGCGGTCCTGCGCCGGCCGGCGAAAATGAGGCAAACACGAAGACAGTCGGCGCCGCCGAGATTTGAGATGGAAGTGCGAGGGATGAGGGAGGCGAGATCGCTACAGCAGCAAGACAATCCAGCGCAGCGGAACAACAGAGAAGAGGATGGAGAGCGAATTGAGCTCATATTTGGTAGAAAATTGAAAGGTATGTCGGAAGAGGGGGAAATATCGACGCACAGCAAGCTGGAGGAAATCAAAAAATTGCTGCGGAAAATAAACGGGGAGGAAAAATCAGCGGGCGAGGAGTTGAAGGAGAGCGAAAATTTGTTGATGCAGTTGATGCCTAAGGAGTGCGCAGCTCTCACACATGCAGAAGCTGCGAATGCGAAGGAAAATTGGGCGGAGCAGTTGGCGGACGCGGATCGAGCAACTCGAGCAGGTGAGGGAACATCGAAGGTGAGCGCAAGTCCGGTCAGGAGCCTGGCACATGAGGAATCGATTTCGATGAAGCTGGGAACGGCTATGCACAAGCTCATGGAAGAGGGGAAAATACCTCCGGAGGTGTCGTTGGCACATATCTGGAGATTACTGAAGGAGGTAGGGCTTCCGGTACCAGGAGGCAAAAGTGCGGAACAAGAGAACATAATACGAGCACCATGTGAGAATCGTACTTTTGCAGATGTGGTTCGACAAACGGGGGGAAATTTGGGGAAAGAAGATGAACCTGTTGGGGAACAGAGAAATATGGTGCGGTCGTATGTGTTTGATGGAAGGGTGCAGACGCTGGGGCAGGTATCGCATAAGGAAATGGAAACTTTTGTTTCATTCAGCGAGCAGGAAATTGCGAAGGTAGCAAACAAATGTGCTAGGTGCCTGATAGGAAAATTCTCACACGGAATTCCGACGGTGCGAGAAATTAATTTGGCGATGAGTGGGTGGAACTTGCAGGGGGCGTACCGATGGTGTTTTGTTAACAGATCTCATATCGCAATTACACTGGAGAATGAGGAAGACTATATTAGTCTGTGGACGGGAGTGATGAGGAAGGTTAGGGGTTGTCAGATGCGCATCTTTAAGTGGACGCCAGATTTTGACCCGAAATTTGAGGCATCGGTGGTACCAGTATGGTGTCGCATGCCAGGGCTGCCGATACATTTATTTGATCGAGACTCTCTGTACACAATAGCGTCAGGAGTGGGGAAACCGTTACAGGTGGATGCAGCAACGGGGAGTCGATCTCGCCTGGCGTATGCACGGGTGTGTGTGGAATTGGATTTAGCACAACCGCGAGTGGAGGAACTTGTTCTGGATCTGGGAGGACGTAGGGTGAAGCAGAAAATCATCTACGAACGAGTGCCGGAATACTGTATGGCGTGTCGCCATGTAGGACATACAATGGTGAATTGTTACATTATTGGAAATAAACCGAGGCCATCCTCGCACGTTCAGAAAGCTGGAGAGAGGCAAAGAGATGAAAATAGAAGGGGAAATGGAAAGGAGGTTTTGGGGGAAGACAAGGGGAATGAAGAGGAAGGGATGAGAGACAAACAGAAGAACGACAAAAATCTGATAGAGGACGAAAATTTGATAGAGGACGAAAATTTGAATAGAGAAATTGAGAAGAGTCCCGTGGGCAATCTGGAGGAACGTGGTATTCACACATGTTTTTTGGAAATGGAGAGGGAGGGGAAAGAAGGAACCATGACCTGCAGTGAATCATCCAGCAGCTATGGGGAAATGGAAGAGGAAACGGAAAGTGAATCCCTCGCCTCGGAGGGAGAACAGAGAAAAGCAAACGAGGAAGAGGGGGAAAATGGTGCTGGAAATGTGCAGAATAGAACAGAGGAAGGGGGTGAGGGGGATTCTAATTTCAATTCTAATTTGGGAAGATACCAATTGAATCCGGAGGCGCAACAAAGTTCAGGACCGGAAAAGACCCAGGGCAATTCTGTAAGGAGAGAAGAGAATATAAAAGGGATTGAAGCTGCACAGAGGGCCTGCTCCTCAAAAAGTCAAGATACGCAGCGACAAATGCAGACCGGAGAAGGAGAGGGAGGAATAAGGGAGGTAAGTGTCAGCTCTAAAAATCAAGGCACGCAACGACAAATACAAGTTGGAAAAGGAGAGGGTGGAATAAGGGCGGCAAGTCCAGGCGAATCAGGATGCTCCGTAACAAGGAAAATGCAAGTTGAAACTCGCATAACAAGATCGCAAACGGCAAGAGTGGGAAGGTTACCGATGAGGGCCCGAAGAGGGGGCCGGGCAAATAGGCGGAAAGAAAGTAGCGAGGAGGACGATCCAGGGCTTGAGAAAAGGAGGAGGAGTCCCCCAACAGAGGAAGACGAATGTCGATCCCTATAATGATTTGGAATGCGAGGGGTATTGCGAACAGGCGCACTCTCGATCATATACATTTCCTGATAAAATCACATAAGCTGATGATGATGGCTGTTTTAGAACCGAAGGGAAGAAAGGAAGAATTAGGATTTTATACGAGAAGGTTGGGAATGAATAATGGTGTAGGAAATACATCGGGACAGATATGGGTGTTTATTGCGGAACACTGGGAAATAGAGGTAATAAGGGATTGTGAGCAGGTCCTACATCTTCGAATCACTGGAGGAATACTGCAGGAGTCTATTTACGTCTCACTGATTTATGCAAAATGTGGACGAACACAAAGACAATGCTTATGGGATGAGTTGCGTGAGATTAAGGAAGAAGTGGAGGGGAAAGCGTGGCTGGTAGGTGGAGATTTTAATACATTTATGTATGATTATGAACGTATCGGCAGTATGGTGGATAGGGGAGGGGAAATGATGGATTTCGCTCAGGCGGTGGCGGACTGTGAGTTAGCTGATGCAGGATGGGTGGGGACGATATACACGTGGGAAAGAGGAGCCCTAAAGGAACGTTTGGATCGAGTACTTATTAGTGAACCCTGGGCAGTAATGTTTGCAATGAGCAAAGTGACACACCTCTCCCGTATCCTTTCGGACCATACACCTCTATTTATAGAGTGTAATTTTTCTACAGAAATCCGACGATCCTCGTTTCGGTTCCAGAATATGTGGGTCAAGCACCATTCATTCCAAGAGAAAGTAAGAGAGGCTTGGAGTGCAGCAACGGGATTCCGTGGAATGCTCAACCTACAAATGAAATTGAAACGTTTGAAACAAGTGCTTCGGCAATGGAATAGAGATGTTTTTGGGAATATCTTTGAGAAAAAACAGAAAGCACTGCAGAGGCATCAGCAACGTCAAAAGGAATATGATGATGAACCATCTGACACAAGGCGTATAGAAATGTACAAGGCACAAGCTGAATATCTACGAACCCTCTGTATGGAGGAAGAATTTTGGAAGCAAAAAGCTGCTGTTAAGTGGGTTGTTGAAGGGGAGCGCAACACGAAGTTTTTTCAGGGGCTGGTAAAGCAGAAGCGGTGCCAGTCATATATACACGAGATTGAAGTCAATAACGAGAAGATATCTGATCAAGATGAGATTAGAAGATCGGCAGTGGAGTTTTTTCAGGATCTGCTTGCAGCTGGGGAAATGGGACTTCAAGAGCCGAACCCAGAATTTTTCCCCAAGATACCACCAGAAATTGACATGAATAACTTATGCGGTATGCCAACACAAAGTGAAGTTCATGAAGCGGTTTTTGGAATTAATCCCGCTAGTGTATCGGGACCGGATGGATATTCATCGACATTCTTTCAAAGTTGCTGGGATATAGTCCGAGAAGATGTTGAGGAAGCGGTATGTGACTTTTTCTCGGGGACTGAGATGCCGAGAGCCTTTAAAGCTACATCAATTGTATTAATACCCAAGGGGGGCCAGGCACAAAAGTGGACTGATTTCCGACCAATTAGTTTGTGCAATGTCACTAATAAAATAATAACCAAGATCCTTTACAATAGACTAGCGCCGATATTACCAAAATTATTACTGGATAACCAAAGTGGATTTGTCAAGAATAGACTCATCACGGATAACATATTGTTAGCACAGGAGTTGGTCCATGATATCAGCGAAAGGGGAGAGTCACCAAATCTGATAATTAAACTTGATATGATGAAGGCATACGATCAAATGCAATGGCCATTTCTGCGATGTGCCATGGAACGCATGGGATTCCCACAGAGGTGGGTGGAGTGGATTAACCAGTGTGTGACGGGATGCTGGTTTTCAGTACTAATTAATGGACAGTCGGCAGGTTTCTTCCCCTCATCCCGGGGGCTCAGGCAAGGGGATCCCCTATCCCCTGCATTATTTGTGCTGGCTGCCGAATATTTTTCGCGATGTCTGGAAAATTTTGCCAGAAGATCGAAGGAAATGGTTTATAAAACAAGGGGATGTGGATTCATCATATCACATCTGGCATATGCAGATGATGTGATGATATTTACAAAGGCCCGAAGGGAGGGTCTACACGAACTAATGGAAGTGTTGGGGCATTACGGTGCTGTCTCGGGACAGCAAGTGAATGCAAATAAATGCAATTTTTATATTGGGGACAGTTACAAAGAGGAATGGAGTCCAATGGTGGAAAGGGTAACTGGATTCCAGCAGGGAGAGCTACCGGTGATATACCTGGGTGCCCCTTTATACAGAGGGAATAGGCGACGTGAGCTCTTTACACCGATCCTGCAAAGGATGATAAGAAATATATCGGGGTGGGCACGGAGACACCTAACCTTCGGGGGCCGATTGGCTATGATTAAAAGCACATTAACAGCCATCCCGATGCATGTACTGCAAGTAATGGAACCACCAAAAAATGTTATAAAAGAAATGGATCAGATAATTGCGCGGTTTTTTTGGGGAGCACAGGAGGGAGAGAGACGGGTGCACTGGATCAAATGGGCAAAGGCATGCATGCCGGTGACAGAAGGAGGTATCGGCATACGGAGTTTTGAGCAGGTGGCCCAAGCCTGGGGACTCAAAAGATGGTGGCGATTTCGTGAGACAAATTCGCTATGGGCTAAGTTCATGTGGTCCAAATATTGTGTTGGAGGACTGGCGGTAGCTACAAGGTGTCAGGTGGGAATACATGATAGTAAAGTATGGAAGGATTTAAAGAAATGGAGTCACCGGGCCCAAGAGAATATTTTTTGGAGCGTCGGGAGGGGAGAAATTAGTTTCTGGGATGACACATGGTTTGGACATCAACCAATAAGGAAAGTGATAGGCCAAGAAAGGCTGGAAGGGCGAATATTCGAACATGAGAAGGTAGGAAATTTTCTCAGGGAAGGCCATTGGAAAGGGGAGAAACTGCAGCAAATGTGGGGTGACTTGCAGTTACCCCAAGAAATGCTGACGAAAATTCTCCAGGTCCCTATAATACTGCAAAGCCCGGATATTATGTGCTGGAAGCCTAGTACGGATAGTGAATTTTCCCTTAAATCTGCCTGGCAAAGCTTGCGTACGCCTGGGAGGAAAAATAGGGTTATGAATGAAATCTGGGGAAGGCAATTTTTGCCAAACATATCGATTTTCCTATGGAGACTAATACATAGGAGGCTGCCGACTGAGGAATATTTTCTCGAGCGAGGGTTTGATGTCGTAACAAAATGCTGGTGCTGCAGGAACAACAGGGCTCACAAACTTGAAACCTATCAACATCTATTCACACAAGGATCAATTGTGCAGGAGGTTTGGAAATATTTTGCAGCATGGTTTGACGTAAATCCGCCGGAATGGAGTGATGCACTTGGATGGTTAGCTTGGTGGAGAAACCTGGGACAAGGCAGGAACCATATAGCATTTATTATTCCATGCTTGGTATTATGGTTCATATGGGTTGCACGCAATAGCACGATGCATCGTAATGAGGAATTCACGACAACTCGAATTATTGGACAAACGGAGAAACACCTAGGGAAAATGATTGCTGGGGGTCTGCTTCTGGAACAACAATGGCATGGATGTCATCCTCCAGAAAAATTTCGATGTAGGAACGAACAAAACAGGAGGCAAAAAATGAGTGTAATCAGGTGGATGATACCCGAAACTGGTTGGATAAAACTGAATTCGGATGGGTCTTTCTGCCAGGGGACAGGCAGAGCCGGAGGCGGGGGACTGATACGAGATAGTAGAGGAGAAATGATCATGGCATATCACACGACATTTGAAGCAGGGTCAAGCTACGCGGCAGAGTTACATGCACTGGAAGTGGGTCTACGCTATGTTCCAGATAACTGCCAGTTATGGGTTGAACTGGATGCTGAAACGGTTGTGAGACTCCTTCGGTCGGGCAGGCGGGGACCGTGGGAAGTACAGCACACCCTAATAAAAATCCGGGCAAAACTACAAGGGAGAATGGTACGTATAACACATATCCCACGGGAGGGGAACAAACCTGCAGACTATTTAGCAGGTTTAGGTCAAGAGGCTAGAGGCACAGTGCTATATGGTGAGGACAATGCAGCGCCATATCTCCTATCCCTCGTTCGTATGGACCAGCTCGGATACCCATCATTTAGAACCCGTTACAAATAGACTCAAAAAAAAAAAAAACAGAGAGACGAATGAGAGAAGACCCCAGAAAAAAGAGAGAGGATCATGCAAAACAAGGGCAGAAATATGGAGGGGAGGAGAGACGAGTTAAGAAAGCGGGCATGGAATAGAAGTAGATTGGTCGGCCCAGAGGGAGAGAGGAAAGGAAAATCACAGTAAAGGGCAAAGAAGAGAAGGGCGCTCCTGATAAAGGAAAATAGAGGGAGGTACAATTTTAGGGGGGAGAGGGAAACGAGAATTGGGCTGGGAAAACAGAAGAGAGATGGACCAGGAAAAGGGAGCAAAGGGGGCTGGGCCAAGGAGAAGATCGGCCCATGGAAGAAAAAAAAAAAAGAAGAAGAAAAAGGGCCCGGTCCAACAACGGAAGCTCCAAGGGGAAATTTGAGAGGGAGGCACGGGAACCGGCCAAAGGGGGAAAAGTGAGGAGGGAGAGGGGCTCGACGAAAAAAAAAAAAAAAGGGGGGGGAGTGAGGATCCGAAAATTGTGTGAAAAAAAAAAAAAAGAGAAGCGGCCCAAATTCTGACGGACCGATAATGGGAAACTCCGATCCAACCTCGAGACCTGATCGGGGAAAAGATGGGCCGTTAGAGACGGAAAAATGGGAGGCAAGGACATGAAATTCAAGCCCATCTAAGAAAGCTGGGCCAAGGAAAGGGTGCGAGAGATGGGCCGGTCCCAAAAGGAAAAAGAGAGCTTCAGCCCAAGAAAAGAAAAAAGAGAAAGAGATCGAAAAAAGTGAGGGATCAAAAAAAAAAAAAAGGGGGTGAGAGTAAAAAAAAAAAAAAAGAATGAGGAGACCGATCAAAAAAGAGAGAGAGAAGATCGATCAAAAAAAAAAAAGAAGATCGATCAAAAGGAGAGATGATCCAAAAAAAAAAAAAAAGAAGAAATTATGAGAGAAGATCGAAAAAAAAAAAAAAAAAAAAGAGTGAGAGAAGTCCGATCAAAAAAAAAAAAAAAGAAGAAGATCAAAAAAAAAAAAAGAAGAAGATCAAAAAAAAAAAAAAAAGAAGAGAGAAGAGAGTAATGGGTGCTGGGAAATAATGGCCCAGATGGAGAAAGTGGGCTTGGTTCAAAAAAAAAAAAGAGGAGAGAGAGAGAGTGATGGGCGCTGGGAAGCTTTGGCCCAGATGGAGAAAGTGGGCGATGGACTCAAAAAAAAAAAAAAAGGAGAAGGAAGAGTGGGTTGGCCCAGATGGAATCCTGGTAAAGAGGGGGAAGTGTGGGACGGCCCACATGAAAGAATAGAAAAATACTATGAGGGGTGGGTCGGCCCAAGACGGAGAGGGTGGGCTCGGAATGAAAAAGGGCCCGATCCAAGCAAACAACGGGCTCGGCTTAAAGAGATCGGTCTAAGGGGAAAAGAGTGATTAAAAAAAAAAAAAGGAGAGTGAAAAAAAAAAAAAAATAGAGTGAGGTTCGATCCAAAAAAAAAAAAAAGAAGAGAAGAGAAGATCAAAAAAAAAAAAAAAGAGAGAGAAGATCAAGATCGAAAAAAAAAAAAAATGAGGAAATAAGATCGATCAAAAAAAAAAAAAAAAGAGTGAGGTTCAAAAAAAAAAAAAAAAAAAAGAGAAGAAAAGAGAGTGAGTTTCGATCCAAAAAAAAAAAAAAAGAGGGACATGAAGGAGGCTCATAAAAGAGTGAGGATCAAAAAAAAAAAAAAAAAGAAGAGAGAGAGAGAGAGAGCGAAGAGCTCGAAAAAAAAAAAAAGAAAGAGAGAACAAAAGAGTGAAGAACTCGAAAAAAAGAGAGAGAGAAAAAAGAAGAGAAGATCGAAAAAAAAAAAAAAAAAAAAAAAAAAAAAAAAAAAGAAGAGAAGAGAAGATCGAAAAAAAAAAAAAAAAAAGAGAGAAAGAAGATCAAGATCAAAAAAAAAAAAAATGATGATGATGAGAGAAGATCGATCAAAAAAAAAAAAAAGAGAAAGAGAGAAGATCGATCAAAAAAGAAGAAAATCGAAGAGCCAAAAAAAAAAAAAAAAAAATCGACCAAGAAGATCAAAAAAAAAAAAAAAAGGGGAAGAGAAGATCGATCAAAAAAAAAAAAAAAGAGAAAAGAAAAGAGAAGATCGATCAAAAAAAAAAAAAAAGAGAGAAGATCGATCAAAAAAAAAAAAAAAAAGAGAAAAGAAAAGAGAAGATCGATCAAAAAAAAAAAGAGAAGATCGATCAAAAAAAAAAAAAAAAAAAGAGAGAGAAAAGAAAAGAGAAGATCGATCAAAAAAAAAAAAAAGAAAAAAAAAAAAAAGAGAAAAGAAAAGAGAAGATCGATCAAAAAAAAAAAAAAAAGAGAAAGAGAGAAGATCGATCAAAAAAGAGAGAAGATCAAAAAAAAAAAAAAGAAAAGAGAAAAGAAAGAGAAGATCAAAAAAAAAAAAAAAGAGAGAAGAGAGATAGAGATGGAAATAAAGGAAGAAACGAGAAACAACAAGAACAAGAGGAACAACAAGAATGAATACAAGATCAAGAAGGACAACAACAACAACAAGTAAGGAACATAGGAAAAGGGGACCTACAAACAAAAGATCCACAATCCGAGGCAGCGAGAAAGAGCAAATGCACAATTTGATACAACGAGAAAGAGCAAGGGAAATCATTAATCAAATGGAAGAGAAAAATTGGATAGCAACAATAGCAAAACTAAGGAATAGAAGAGTGAAAATAGGCAAAGAAATTGATGTAATGAATTTGAAACAAGGCACTATTGGCCTTGATGTAAACACATTTGAAATGCTAATACACAGGTTAGGGGTCCCGCCTCAACCCCTCCGTCTACCGGGCGGATTAAAAAAAAAAAAAAAAAAAAAAAAAAAACCCTAAACCCTAAACCCTAAACCCTAAACCCTAAACCCTAAACCCTAAACCCTAAACCCTAAACCCTAAACCCTAAACCCTAAACCCTAAACCCTAAACCCTAAACCCTAAACCCTAAACCCTAAACCCTAAACCCTAAACCCTAAACCCTAAACCCTAAACCCTAAACCCTAAACCCTAAACCCTAAACCCTAAACCCTAAACCCTAAACCCTAAACCCTAAACCCTAAACCCTAAACCCTAAACCCTAAACCCTAAACCCTAAACCCTAAACCCTAAACCCTAAACCCTAAACCCTAAACCCTAAACCCTAAACCCTAAACCCTAAACCCTAAACCCTAAACCCTAAACCCTAAACCCTAAACCC